>JARCZZ010045964.1:0-21284 GCA_030323915.1 Brotogeris chrysoptera | reverse complement strand
TTGTGTTATACTTCAGTTACTGGACTGTTCTTATCTCAACCCGTGGGAGTTACATTCTTTCGGTTCTTCTCCCCATTCCCCCACGCACACACATCGGAGTGGGGGGGAAAGAGAGAGAGAGAATTTTAATTTATGACTTAAACCACGACACCTTCTTTTAGGAACAGCAGCTCTTATCTGAAGGGTCACAAAAGGATTCCCAGAAAAAGAAACACCAATGCTAAACACTATCTAGGTTTTACCAAGAGGTACACAACACAGCGACAGAGTGCTGTGGAGCACAGAAATCCTTTCTGACAGCTCAGCCTCCAGGGAGTACTTCTGCTGTAAAAAACTTACTTTAATCAGGCAGTAAAAGAGACAATAGATTACCCTGCTGCTCAGCTGAGCTTCCTCTCCCACCACCTCCACCTCTTGTGCTGCTGAATTCTTGCTCATCAGAAACAGCACTTCACACATCAGGCCAGGCAAGGCACAGGCAGGGAGAGGCACAGGAACTGCCCTGTCCCAGAGAATACCCAGCACAGTCTCTGTGACCAGGCAGTGCAATGAGAACACTTCAAAACAAGCCAGACTCAGGGCTTTTAAGTACATCAGTGTTATTTTCAATTAACCTATTCATCACAAATAAGTTTTGAAGTAGGAAAACTTCCTATAGCAACATTAACAAAGGTAACTGCCTAAAAAGAAAGAAGTGCTCTGTACAGTAAATGGACATCACCTTGGTGTAACACTTGACACACCCCCCCCCCATGCCTGTATTGGTCAAAAGAATTCACATAAGTTTCAGATCAAAGCTCCAAAGCTACTATACAAGTAAAAAGTATTACTAGCTCAGCCAGCACCGGGACCTTGTTGTTTTTACTCCTTGATATTGTCACATATGAGCCATACTAAGCTTCTTTCATAAAGTTAGTAAATTATCATTCTTCTGTGTCACCCTCTTCCAAACAGCGTATGTATGTTCTATATATCAGAGACATAAAAGAGGTCCCTAAGGTAGCCAGAAACTGTTCTGATGTCATTGAATATTATAGACAGGCCCCAGTGGAGGCTTGTTGCAGACAAGACAAATAAGATGCCAAGAAATGACACACCGAGGTGGCCAGCTCCGAGCTGCAGCAGCAGGTAATGATAGCAATGATGACAATATTGATGCTTGTCAGCTACAGTCTGCAAGCTTACACAACATCAAAACATGCCAACAGGAAAATGGTGTGTTGAGCTAAAAAAGCTTGTTACTCTTCAAGGAGAGAATATGAGCCAAGTAGAGACTTCTACTGGCAATTCCACCAGAACCTGACCAATAAAACTGCTGTGTGCTTTTTGCTCCTGCATCACCTAAGTAGACATCCTATTAATTTTTTTTCTTCCTAGTTTAGTACATCTCTCCAGTATGAGCTTCCACAACCTGTAGTTTTAAGGGGCTACAGTCATCTCATAGCCTATGGAAGAGAAAGCTATAACCAGCTGGATTTCATGAATTGCTCGTTATTTTGAAGTTAATTGCACGTTGCCTTCTTTTGTTGTTCAAGGGGATCTTTCAAAAGCTTCAGATAGCGTGCTGCTTTTATCAAGATGCCAAAAAGTTGCAGCACTTGTCTGTGAACTTCTGTCTTTCTGATCAAAAGGCATTTCATCATTTGGGAAAGGAGTCAGGTTCCCACTTCTATTTAACTAAAATGCAGGGAGTTGAATTTCAGCTAAGGTCTGCCTCACTGATGGAAGGGAAGCTACCACCTGAGAACAGAGAGCACTAATCATAGCTTCACTTATTTACATTTATTTTCTGTACATCCCATTAGATTTCTATGGCAAAAATCCCAGTTTTCTGGCAACCATTGAGTAATCCAGATGTATCAGCCTCAGCACACCAGGAAGGAACATGATGTGAATGAACTTGGGAAGAACAGACTTCCACATACAGCAGCCCCATTAAGGTGCATATCCCCTGGGCAGGCCTTAGGGAAGAAAGCCTTAATAAATCTTGAAGCTCTACCTGTACTGAACCAACGAGCCAGCTTGCCTTTCATGTTACAGGAACAGGATCCAGTGCTCAGTCTCTCAGTTTACAGCATTTTAAAGGAGCCCAAACCGCCAAAGAAAGAACCCAGAGGGCTGAAAACTGATTCTCATGGTTGGGTTGAAAGAAAATCTTCCACAGCATCGCTCAATGACCCATCCAATTCCCACCCCCAGTAAACATCCTACTAAACAGCACAAAGACCTGGCTTGGGCTTTCCATCAACAGATGAGGTCTGACCTCCCATACCACACTTGTTTTGTTAAAGTAAACAGATAATGCTTTAGGCTCCCAGTGAGAGATGGAGATTACAGCAGGGTGAAGACAGCAGCCCAGGTGAGCAGCCAGAACACGTGGGCAGCTCATCTCCCACACAGCTGCCTGCACAATGCACAATACTGGCAGCACCAGCACCTCTATTGCTTTTCCCCTCTCTGCTTAGCAAACGTGATTTGCTTCCCACTGCAGCTGCACCTGGAGGCACTCTTGGCTTGTTACCCCACGAGCTGACAGCCACACATGAAACTGTTTACTACACTGCATCAGATGCTTACACCCAATAATTGTTTTCTGGCTCCAAAGGGAGCAGCACTGCAAAGCAAACTGGGCTCTCAAATCAAAGAGAGCGGAAGGGAAGAAGGGGAGTTTGTTAGGAGGCTTTCCACAGGGCCTTAATCCCAAGGAAAACTGCCTTTGCCTGAATCACAGGAGGAATGCAGGATCTGTTCTGCTCTGCCCAGCACTGGGTGTTCACTCAGACAGCACCCAGCTTTAGAGAAAAAAGGTGCCTTCAGGCTATTATAAGTGGCAGAATGCATGTTCGTATGGTACATACCAATGACCAAATTATCATAATAATAAATTAAGGTTTTAATATCAAGTTTATCAGTCCTAAAAGTTTCCAGTTGGACAGAAGATCCATAGGAGTGCTCCTGTTCGCTATTTTCTGTGGATTTCCCCAAAGCCGCCTGCAGACCTGCTGAGGAGTCTGGTCCTGAAGTGCTGCGCATACACACAGGCCATGCTCCCGATGCACAGCTCTCATCTTTCGTCTCCACCCCAGAAACCATGTTCATTCCAGTCCCCAGCAGCCCATGTCTTACCCAGTGAGCAGAACTCTGATGCCAGATCTTTACACTGAGCTGCTATCAACTGCAGCAGGCAGAAATTAATGCTAAATAAGCCACATCTTCAGAAAGGAAAAGCCAAATGAAGCAGCTCTTGCATTTTTGAACTTCCCATAAACCCAAATAAATATTTCAGTTAATGAATGTGTCTGTGATAATAAAAAAATGCCAGGTTTGTTAGGAAATACGTATCTATTTTTAAAGGTTACCATTTACAATTGTTCCAGGTTTGTGCTTCTTTGTTCTCCCAAGCAACTAGTTTTAAAAGAAAAGGTTATTTTCAAATTGTTCCTTTCTGTTAGAAAAGTCTGCTTCACAATATAATTCCATGATGTTTTGATGTAGCTTTTGTGATTCTTTTTTCTCATTTCACAGTTTTTATTTGCCATGAAAACAAGAAACTAAGACACTTCCAAATTTAACATGCACACAGATATGTGACTTTACATAATCTCATCCTCCCATCTTCATTTTGCTCTAAAACAAACTACTTATCCGCTTCCCATTCCAAGAAAATGTAAGCTCATTAAGGAGGATACAGTGCTCACGATGGAATAGAGCCCCAGGCACCAGTGGGCAAGAAAAAGACCTATCTTTTTGAAGAAGGGAACAAGCAGACTTCAAGAAGGTTCCCACAGTGCTTACAAATGTGTTCATCTTCCTATTGCAACGGCCGTTAGTTCACAGCCGGCTGTACATAATCTGTCTGAAATCAGAGGATTCACTGTTACAATTTCTTCTCACTACAAGAAAATGCATTGAAAGAAATTACTATTATCATAACACAATGAAACCCGATAAAAATGCATGTATCTGGTATTACTGGAAACTTTTATATTCTTATAAAAGATTCACCCTGGTTTTATTTGACAGTATTTTACATTAATGCATAAAGGGATTACTGCATAAAGATTTTTCAGAACTGGGCAGGCTACGTAGGAACTGCACTGTTTTGCTCATCTCATCTGTTATGTATGGGCACCCAAGGAAAAGACATGACCTGCCTGAAAGAAAACAAACTTGAAAAGTGGAACAGAGAATGGGGGTTTTGCTCCTGGTGGGGAATCCAACAGATCACACTGCACCCATCAGTAATACCTTCTGCCTGTGATTTCTGGAGAACACAAGTGTAAATATAATGAGCCAGCTACTAACAATGCAGTTTAACTATGCAGTATTCTCTAACATCTTCCTTAATAAAGCAGAAAGTAATTCCTGTGGCAAGAGTGACTGTTTGTACCAGTTTAGCTGAGGAAAAGTGATCTATCAGCAGTTATCAAAGTAACCTGCTAGAGGACGGAGGCTGCAAATTCTTCCAAGTGAACACTGACTTGTGTCAGAAGCATTGATTCTTCTCACTCCTCCTCCTACCAGTCAGGATTTCCACCCTCTGCTCAGAGGAGCATATTTCTTGTTTCCAGAGCAATAATGACAATTTCTATGCAGTGAGGCAGAGTCTAGAAAGAACTCAAAATAAGGTCAGACAGAGGGACATCAAATTCTGATATGAGAAGTCAGAGGGATTGAGCATCTCTGTGACAGACATCTCTGCAGCCCTGTTCTGATCCACTGGAAGATCTCCACACCTCCACTGCTGTCAGCTGGAAGAGCATTCCTGTGTGGCTTAAGGAGGCTGAAAGTAAGAACCTCAATAAATGTGCCAGTGGGCATGAGCATGGTAACAGGCAGAAAAGAAGAATGGAATAAAACCTCTATATTACACTAGTGGCACGGGTCTGAAATCCCAGGCTTTGCATAGATATGTACAGAAGATTAAAGGAAAAAGAAAAAAGTCCAAGCTGAGAGTCGTCTTCAGCAAACCCTAGGAAAATGGAACCATCTGTTTGCACCACATTTCATCACACTAATAAAGCAAAGCAGGTGTTATAATCTTCTACAGGCTGAAGACTTTCCCATCATTTCCCAAGAGAATTAAGGGCATCTAAATCCTGATGGAGTTCTGAATGCTGCAATCTAAAATAAACTGATCAACGACAGACAAGTCATGCCACAAACAAAGCAAATTCTTAGTTATTCAAACACCATTGGTTTTATTCTAATGAAATAAATAGTTCAATATTTGGCAACTAGAAGTCTGCAACAGGTCCCAGTTCTCACAATTTGCCTCTAGCTTCAGCTTCCATTTGTACTACCACCTGATTACTCCTATTATTAGTTGCATTTAAATCTTGCAATAGTTCCATAAACGTTAACATCTCTTTAGAAGAACAATACCAGGTTTTCAAAGACATGCTGAAGTAAGTTACGCATAAAAGGTAATCCAGGGGCAAAAGACTGTCCTATAAAACTAAGCACACATTCATTTGATAGCAATTCATTCCAGAATCCATTGCCATGGACAAAGACCTAGATCGATATCCCATCAGTGAAGACTGCCTGGGCATGTGGTGAAGGTTATAATCCTGCACCATTACTGACACACGAGCACTGCCTCAGAGACTGCCTCACTCCTTTCTGCAGAATCTGGTGTAGAAAGTCACACCCTTGTCAAAACCCTCCAAATCAATTCATCATCACACTTTATAGATAATCTTACAACTATTCCACACAAAAGAAACTCCAAGATTTTCACTGCTTCAACAGGACTCTTTTACTTCCTTTTCTGTATTTATTTAGTAGCTTCACTGTTGACATACAGCAAAAAAACTATGGAAACTCCATAGAGGTATGATAGAGAAACGTGGTCTTTAAACAGATCCACACTCAAAACACTGGAAAAGCTCTTTGCTACACATGACAAAACCACCAAACCCAAAACACCCCAAAAACACCCACAGTAATTTCAGACACCAGCAACACAAATTACAGACCTGAAAGAATTACAGTGACATCCAAGAACTCTCTAGAGGAAAAATCTGTAGAAGGAGATAAAGATATTAACAGATAATTTGGAGGAAGAGAAAGGACTAGTGAGATTAAGAGCTAGAATTTGTTTGCTGACATCATGGCAAAACCTGCAATTGAAAACACAACTAGGCAAAACACATCAAATGCCCAGTAATTAAATAATTGCATAGCAAACAGATGCTGATTGATCTAATACATCTTTCTATGCTTTGTGATTTCTAAGGGCCAGTTTCAGTCCAAATGTTTCCTTTCAGTCAAACTGTACCAAGCATTAATTTGTCTCTGATTCCATATGAGGCTTCAGGCTTTTGAGGACTAGGAGTTACTCTTTAGGAATAGCATGCACCAGTATTAAAAACCTCCATGCTGTGCATATGTTCTTTTGCAAGAGCACATTTAGGGGAAAAGACCCTGTGTGCCTCAATGTCCATGCCGTCACAGACAAGAGCAACACAAGGGAGCTGCCCTTCTGTCAGATGAAACGAGGTACCCTCTCCATTCTACCGCCTGGGAAGGAGCTGATGGGAATGGCAGCTCCAAGGCCTCAGCTGGGCACAGGCTCAGACTGCTCCTCCCACAGGGATAGAGAGATCATGGATAAAGACTCAGGGCAGGTAGGAGCCCTTGCAGGGGCAGGCGGGTTAGGGCTGCCCTGCGACGGGGAACAGATCCTCCAACACCTCCCTTGTCTGGAACCACAGGAGCGGAGCAGAGGCGGCATCACAAAAGCCGCCTTCTTCCCGGCTGCAGGCTCTGCTGAAGCTATGCAGCTCCCCCTGTTGAAATCAAAGCTTATTCAAAGGAATCATTTTAAGTTCCATGTCAACACTCAGAACCGGCTATTCCTGATTGCAGTTTAGGAAACAGTGCCTAATTAGTGCAGCGGTTCTCAAATTATGGTCTGCAAATTGCTCAGACGATACTGGCTCTTTTCCAGATGACCAGAGCTGTTCCTACCATAAGGGCGGAATTTATTCAAACTGAATGCAGGCTTTCAGTACCGGAGCTGGTGCTCAACCCAGCACTCACTATGGAGATGTACAACAGGATCTTTTAAAGTGATCAGTAAAACAGGTCACAGAAAAGTCCTCCTTAAAATGATGCAATCACAGTTTCTCTTTTTTTCTCCTTTTTGAAGAAAAATTCTGCTTTCCTTAATTCAGTTTCCTTATTTGAATGGTTTTATCCATTTATATTTTGGGAAAGAAATAGACCAATAGTTCTCAGAAAGTAACTTTTTTGAAAAGCTAGTTTTCAGCAATTTTCAGCAACATTTTTGATCCACAACAGTTACTGATCCTGCGGTGGTGAGGCCTGGGGCTAAGTCATTAAGAGAAAGGATTTTGTCCTAAATGTCCATAGGAATAAATTATCCCATACAGCTCTAAGCAGTAAGAACTGGGTTGGGTCTTCTGCATAATGCAGGCTCCACACAAACTCTGTTCCTGCTGTAAATGCAGTAATTCTGATTGAATTACATCAAGCATTTTAGAGAAGGTGCAACAAAGAAGGAAAAGAGGAAAAACGAAAATGCCAACTGAATGCAATTTTAGTTGCCAATGACAAAGCTAGGAAAACATACTTATAAAAGGTCCCTGTGGCTACTGGCCATTACTAACATTTCAATTGCAAGAGATTCTGATTCAGAAGTCAGCCAAACTCAGCCTCTTCTGACTGGAGTTTCAAAAGGACTGATGAACACATATCTGACCAACTGAAAAACCCTCTTCTCAACCAGAGATAAGCTCACACTTTTACCAAGCTATGCCATTCCTTCAACAGCTGTATGGCTTTGCCTGCTTGAGTCTCTCAGTACACCATTTTCCATTTTTTAAATCATTTGTGTAAAGATTCTCTAAATACACTTTTCAGCACTGTTTCTCACAGAAAGAGAAACATAATTTTCCTGTTCCAGACTCACCAGGACTGAATACAGTTTTCATGTATATCATGCCTCTACTCAATATATACTTGTTTCACATCTAAAGGCAGTTTTAGCCACACTATCACACTGAGAGCTCATGCTGAGCTCTTGCAACCATGTCAGCAAGTTCTTCTCTACAAGCATCGCTTCTGTTTTCTATTCCCAGCTATTGCAACTTCACAATGCAATGTGTTCAGCTATACTTTTTTTCACAGTTTATTTTTGTTGTATATCAGTCATGTCTTCATTGTAATTACTCTATCACTTTTTATTTTTAACATAGCAATTTCATGCTTGATTCCCCACTCAGATTTCAGTTAAGTCAAGACTTGTACTTAAATCAACTAATAGTACCTCCTGAAAGTGTTGTTTGATGAAACATTTTTTCATAGATCATTCTAAGTTGCTATTTTTACTGCTGTACCCAGAAGTCCCTGTTATGGGTGTAAGGGAGCTCCATACAAACAGAAAACAAAAGTTAGTTACTTCCCCAGGAGGTTCACAGATTTCTGTACCTTTGGGGTTGATGGGTAAAGCATTATAAGGACAGAGACAGATCTGTGCAAAGGAAAGAGTGGTTACCATGACAGGCATTGATCTCAACACCAGCTGTTTCACTGCCAATGAAGGAGAGGTTAATGGAAATTCTCCAGAAAGAATAAATAAGACATTTACCAGTAAAAGGAACAGCTTGACAGAAGACACCACACACCTCGAAATACAACAGAGTCAAAAAGCCAAGAGGAAAATTAGATTTCCAAGGAGAAGACATCTGCTGCAGGCAGCAGTGAGAAGGGAGAGGTTGCCTCACTACAGATAAAACACTCTTCTGATCAGAGAAAGCTTCTCTGTATGCCTTCCTTCTGCTTTTCTGACACAAAATCCTGCCAGGCTAAGGCCACAGACTTTATAGCACACGAGAGAAGACAGAAGCAGCTAATCCCATTAAAGAAGGGAACAAATGACAGCTGTGCACATGTATTTAGTGCTTCTCCTCAATCTGTGAAGTGTACTAAAGGATGTGTCTTGCTTTCAGCATGGTAATGTTCGTTCTCTCCCTAGAAGCTGGTGCAGTGCTGTGGTTTGGAATTAGGATGAGAATAATGTTGATAACATTGATGGTTTAGATGTTACTAAGCAGTGTTAACATAAAATCAAAGCCTTTTCTGCTCTTTATCCCACCTGCCAGCAAGGAGGCTTGGAGGGGTGCACAGGAAGCCAGGAAGGACAGAGCCAGGACAGCTGATCCCAACTCATCTATGAGATATTCCATACTATAAAACGACATGCTCAGCATACAAATGGGGGGTAAAGCTGACCAGGGACTGCTGCTCGAGGGATTGTCTGGGCATCATTTGGCAGGTGGTGAACATCTGCTTTGTCATCACTTACTCTGTATGTTCTAATTCTTCTATTATTATTATTCCTTCCTTTTCTGTTCTATTAAACTATCTTTATCTCAGTGCACAAATTTGACTTGTTTCTTTTCCTAATTCTCTCCCACATCCCACCTGGGGATGTGTGATGTTGAGTTAAACCATGACAGTGTTTTCTGGCACCCAACATAGGGCACAAAGGGTTGAGATAACAACAGATCTGTCCAGAGAGTACTAAAACAAATTTGCTGTAAGCATTCATCATATCAGTTTAATAGTCACTGCCCCTGCAGTGACTGCACTGCCCTCAGACAAACAGGGCCAAATTTTGCCATCTCATGAATTTTGAGAGTGCTTAGTAGAGAGACTTACTTCAAACTTAAAGCTGTTATCCTTGCCTTATCCCGCTGTCTCTAGCTAAACCTTGTACTAAGCATAATGTGAAAGGGTATTTAATCTCTAGTATCAGATATAATCATCCCTACTCTGTTATGAGAATAAACAAAGCTTTTTGGAGCTTTGCCTTTGGTTATCACAGAATAATAGAAGAGTAGGGGCAAAAAGAAAGAAAATAAAATCAACAAATGGATAGCAATACTGAGAGCCCTGAACCCTGAAAAATCATCTGTCATCCTCTGTAAGGATCATGGTGTTTGAATTGCATTTTAATTGCTTTGTGAGCTTCCAAGGTGCCTTTAGGACATATTTAAAGCTTTTCATGCTATTTGGTTACAAGGAGAAACACTAAATATTAAAAGACCAATGATAAAATTGGATACACTGAAAAACTACAGGGTTTGCATGTCTAATAGTTTATTTTCTTACTAGAGACAAGTTCAATTCTTCTTCCATCAGAATTGAAGTTTACATAACCCTAGGCTCACATTTGTATTTGTAAAGATCCATTTGGATTAGAGATGGGGCAAAACCTATTTTCCCCTCTATTAATGGGACATAAGGAATGTCAGTTACAGAACTCATGAGAGCAGGTTTTCCTCAAACTGAGGCTTTGTCAACAATTTTGCACTGAAAGGTTTTCTGGAGCTTGATGTTGTTTTCCCTTTTAGTAATCTTTACACTTGATGAATATAATATTTATTCACACAATTCATAAATTCTTGCACAGTGATAAAGGTGTCAGAATTGGGCTCCGAGGCTAAAAAGATACAAGCTATATTAGACAGTCTGGGTCCCCAAAAGACAGCAGCGTACCACAAAGCTTGAAAAACACTTGATGAAAGACAAGAAAACCAGGATAAACAGAATGAACCCAGAAATTCAGGGACAGTAACAAACAGGAAAACCAAATAACTTAATCCTGAAACTCAGTACCAATTTTGTTCTCATCTAAGCCTGTCCTGTCGCTCCTCACTCCACTTCAGAGTCCCTGCTCCTAAGAGCAGCAGGATGCAGTGCAACTCTCAGCCTGTGCCGTCCTTCATCGGAGGATGTTTCTGTCCCAGTGAAGTCTGCCCGTACCTACCTCATCCAGCATCCATCTCCCCAGGCCAGCTTCCTCTCTATTCCCCCTTAGTGTGATTGTACAAAACATGCAGTCAGGTTGCCTTTTTCTCATTAAGGAATCAAGCATGAATAAAAATCCATTAACTCCCACCTATCAACCTTCCATAGATTGTTTTAATCCCTTTACATAGCCTTCATGAGCTGTTTCTAAAATATAGAAATTGGAATTCAAAATTGATTTTATTCAGAAACATTAAGCTACGCAGATCCATTTGCAGAAGAAAGATTTCTGGTATTATTAAGGCAAGGCAGAAACACATGCAAATTATTAGTATTAAGTTGCTCTGGAAAAGATACATGAAATTAAATTGTAAGATATACAAGATAGAATTTAAAAACACCCCTTAACTCAAGGTCATAAAGAGGAAGGAATCACTGCCTCCACTTAAAAGAAAACCAAATCAAACAACTTAGTGACACATCCTGAAAAGGTAAACATTTTCCATTTGCTCAAATCATTATTTGCAACTGCAAAGAACCAAAGGGTTTTGTGTCTAAGCTAATAAAGTACTAAAAAAAGCTCCAAACTCCATCTCAAGGTCTAAATAATCTCACTTTTGCAATTCAGAGGTAAATTCAATGTTTACAATATTCAATTAATCTCCAGACAGCTGACAGAGCTAATAACATCTCAGCTGGGCAAATGGAAAAGAGGAAAAAGATTAGTACCAGCCACAGTTGCTGTCACCAGCCTCTGCTGCAAAAACCAGGAGGTGGTTCCAGAGTTGTTTCTTACTCTGATGGCCATTTAGTCACACTGAGTAAGCAGAAGTAAGTCCAGACAGCTGAAACAGCAGCACTGCTCATCTGCAGCCACCCTCTCCCTGCACTTCAGAGCAAGTCATCGTCACAGAAAGGCCATGAGGAACTTTTAAACTGACATCTTCAACCAACTGAAAGTCAAAATCAGTGGTGGCATTTGGCTTAACTGTGAGAGCAGCGCTCATGGTAAGTGATCACTTAAAAATGAAAATTGGATGTTTAAATTAATGCTCAAAAAGCCAAAGTATTTTTTAAAATCAGTGCTGCTAACCTTTTGAAGCCAGGGCTGTTCAGAGGTTGTGTGGGCTTATAAAGGAAAGAAATTGTGCATCAGGAGTCCGCTTGGCTGGCTGGGTTACAGCAAGTAGTAGATTTTAGTAAATGCCCATTTATAGAGTCCCCCAGGTCTTGTATAAATACAACCCATCAGGCGTGCTCCAATCTCACACAGGTTATGAAACAAATGGTACCTTCATTCCTACAGTTGAAGAAACTTTGCAGGACAACAAGCTATAACACATTTCCTAGTCTTTCCTTCCAGAGCACAATGGCAGTACTTTTTCTACAGATTCCCCAACATTAAGGGTTTAGTTATCCAAACAACTTTACAACACTGTTGGGACACCTGTCTAAACACTGATAAAGGTTTATTTAATGCAATGTTTATTCTCCTTGTAACAGAGATATCCATTTGAAATACATTTAGAACATCAAACAAAGCACAGACAATAGAAAACAAAGACAAATCACCATATGAAGTACCAAAATCATCTTAATCTTCTTCTTACACCAAAGTTCTGACAGCAGTGATAAACAAAGTACATTAAATTAAACCCCAACAGATTTTCTTGCTACAAGTTAGAAAATGGGAAAAAGATAATATTCAATTGGACTTTACAGTTTTTTCACCTCCAGCATGCTAAAAGATAATTCTGTATTTTTAAGCATAAATATAAATGATGCCTACAACTAGGGGAGGTTCATTCCATCAGAGATCACTGACAGCATGGTATACGGATTGGCCTATCTCAGCCTCCATGCTAGATATGCCAATGTCAAACTTAATTGTACTTACTGGGAGTGAAACAAATGGATTAAAACATCCTGCCATATTATGTTAACAGATCTGAAGTTTTATAGTGTCTTTCCATTATATTGCATCTTGAATTGATTTAATACTGTGTAATACAACATGACAAATTAGTAAACAAAGGATAACAAGCCCATCTACCTGATGTCAAGTTAGTTTGCAGATTAAGATCACTGTATATTGAAGAAAACTCCTTCCCTCTCCACTGTTTAACATCTACCTTAGCAAGGTATTGCCCTAGCATTTCTCATAACCTTCTAAATAGATATTCCTATAGCAGCCCTGTAAGGCAAGTAGAATCATTTCCCACTTCATAGACAAAATGTTAAGCAACAAAGAAAGCATAAAGGCTAGTCTCAAAAATCAAACAAAACTCTATTGCCAGCACCATTTTCCCAGCCTCTGGCCAAGACTTTAGCCACAGGACAATCCTGTGTTAAGTCTTAGGACTTCGAAAAACACAAGTGACAGTAGAAAAGAATTTACTCAAAAGAATGAATGTACCAAGGACAAAACTGTTGCTTTATTGCACGTGCCACCTAGTTACACACGCAACTCCTTGGTCTCGTGAGCTGCCAACACCACCCTTTCCTTCTGAGCCTGTCCTCTGCACCCTCACCCAGGGCACAAGGTATCCGGTGACACTAGCAAAGACCATCAGATGCTGCAGACCATTTAGGGAAGGTATCAACATATACTACTTCCATACCCATACACTTAGCAATATGGTACTAGGCACTGCTCATACAAAATTAAAACAGAGAAAGGACTGCAGTCTAATAGACAGACCTCTGGGTAGATCCAGCACATCTAATTCCTATCATCCAGAGAAGGATCTTCAGAAGACACGTATTAACTTAGCTTTGAAGAGGAGACAGTGGCATGCTTTCTAAATTAGGAGTGTCACAGTGCTGGTAAATTCATGGTGGAAAAGCAGATACTAAAAACTCAGTAATAAGCCACCAAGTGCTCACTGTCCCTGGTTCCCTGGTACTTGAGCTCTGTCAGAGACCTCCCCTCAGGAGGCACATGGAGCATGACCACAGCAGAAGTCTGCAATTCAATTTCCTGGAGAGCTCCAGCTCACTGTGGCCCTCCCAGAATGTTCCAGCAAGGTGAACAATAGAAGAGACAACACCAAAAACCTCCTTCCCTGGTGTTTCAAGAACACAGAACTCAGTTTTCAGAGACGTTCTGAAAACTCAGCAGAAAACCCGGAGTGGGATAGCCTCCCTCCTGGCAACAAGCTTTTGCACTGCATTTGAACATCCTCATATCCCTGAATACCACACAAACCCAGCAGGTCTCCAAGGTGAAGCAGAGGACCGAGTTGGCAGACACTGCTCCATCAGGCTGAAGGCTGCTGTACTGTAATTTGATTTCAAATGAAAAAGAACATGCATAAATTCATGCATGTGAAATGAAAAACATGCTCTGTGGCATAAATTCACCCTTGCCTTCTACAACACAGGGCTGAGCAGTAGTGCATAGTATTTTGACAGACAGATCCCCTGTTTGCAGACAAGAGCATTGTAAGTAGTACATGCACAGTCCCACTGAGCATGGGAATTGATCCCATTCTCCCTTTTTTTCCTTTGCTCATAGCTGCCAGTTTTCTTCCACCTCTGTCTTCTGTGGAGAAAGTCAGGGGAGTTAAATCAGTATGCAGGATAAGGAGACAAAGGCCAATCACTATAATTCTCACTAGAAGCCAGGTAGGGAGACTCAGAGCCTAACAATGAGGGGGAAAAAATAGAATAAAAAGAAAAGCAGTCTCCTCAGACTGGAAGAATGCCATGCTGCGGAAGGCCAAAATAAGTGCCTGGAGCTGCATTTCAAATCCATGGGTGGCTGTTATCTCAAAATAGTGTTTTGAGAACTGAAAAGATTCTCCTCAAATTATCAAACTGATTTCAGATAAGATCCTTCTGAAGACCATTGAGAAGCTGTTACACCCCACAACAAATCCAACCTCTCAATGAGAGAGAAGAAAGACAAGCACTCTCCACACCAGCAGCTCTTGGCACTTACCTTGCTCTATGCCAAACTGGGCTTTAAATTCAACTCCCAAAAGCTTGGAAGCAAAAGCAGGAAAAGAGGGAAGAGGCTGTCAGCGAGAACTTGCACTACTGGAAAGACATCAGTCTGCCTTGAACTTTGAGCAAAATAGTTTCTCCAATTCAAGGACATGCCTAGTGACTGCTGCCGGATGCCTCTGATGCACCAAACCTTGGCACACATGAAGGCTGCCAAATTGAGGCCACTGACTTAATAAACTTCAGTAAGGGGAACACCATGTGCTTCAAAGCCCAAAGGAAGCTCTAAGTCAAGTCCAGGCCTGCTGTTCCATTTTCATCTGAACTGGAGCTTTAGTCTGGCCTCATCCAACAACTCGTGATCAGCATCTTTAAAATTCAATTAGAAACAAAGATAAAGCTGTAAGATAAGTACAAACATACCCAAAGCTGCAGTCTTTTCTATTTGCCTTTTTTCAGCTAGTAGTTCAGTCACTATAGAGTCAGACTACTTAAACAGGTTTTAAATTGTGCAGGACTTCGAAGCCTTTAGGTCACACAGAACAGCTGTAGCAGACAAAGTCTGGCAGTTTATAATTATCTTTTGGGGCTTCTTTTACAGATGATTATATAAGATTCTCTTTTACAGTTCAACTTATTAACACAACCTACTTCATCCATTAATGTCTCTGATACCCTGGCCTCAGCCCTGCAAGGGTGTCCCTATGGACATGGAAAAGCAGAGATCAGAAGGCTCCAGTTATTTTAGAATGCCTTGCAAAAATCTCTAAGTCTCCCATTACTTTCATCACTGTTTGCCTGACCATTTTGGTTCCAGGCCAAGGCAGCAATTAAGTGCACATCACTCTTTAAAAGCATAGGAATAACCAGACTGAAATTAAACAAAACCACTAATCTAGTAAGTACAAAAGCAGAGCTGTACCTTGGACACAGCCATATTTCATCTTAGCAGAGAAACTGAATTTCATTTCTACAGATTAAATAACTTCAAACTCTGGAAAAGTCTGAAGTCCAGATCTAAGGATGAGCAGCAAGCAGAGATTTCTTTTTGGTTTCTATGGAAGCAATTTGTAAAACTGGCTAAACCCACAACTCAGACTTTTCTACTGGAAGACTGCTCAACATGCACAGACACTGTAGTCTAAGGACAAGTACTACTCTGTTGAGTGGCCATGAAAATCCATTAAATGAAGCAATTATATTTGGAAAATAAGTCTGCAATTTTATTAGCTGTTCTGAGGCAGACATGACGATCTGAGGCTAGAAGATTTATACAGACAGTATATTTTATTAGATCAACTGCTGGAACTGGGGAGAAAAAAAGTTCTCAGACAGACAAGCCATGAAGACAGTAGTCCCCATTACAGAAGTCAGTCTCATAAGATATATTGCCTCTTACTACAAGCCTTCCTTCTCTGTAATTCTAGTCATTGCTAATGCAAAAGCTTTAAGTGCTCCTGCTTTTCTTTTTTTTAGTTTTATTATTTCCTGAGAAGAAACTACACCTCAGCTACACAAGAACTCCAATATAAGGAAGGCTTCTGGAGCACATCAGCCACTTAAACACAGCCCTGACACTAGCACTCACTGTTCACATCACTACTGCCTCCAGCCACACCAGAGAGAGGATACCTCCAGCGTGGTGTGATGAGCACACTGCTGCTCCTGTTTCTGCAACTCCCCACAGCTCAGCTTCTGCCACCATAGAATCATAGAATCACAGAATAGTTAGCGTTGGAAAGGACCTTAAGACCATCTAGTTCCAACCCCCCTGCCACAGGCAGGGACACCTCCCACTAAACCATGCCACCCAAGGCTCTGTCCAACTCGGCCTTAAACACTGCCAGCAATGGAGCCAAGTCTGTCTCATTGCAATTCCTGAATTTCTGGGTTGTTCCTTCCCATATGTGTAGTGCCAAGATGCTTTCTTTGCCTTAGCAAGCAGTGCAATAATTTCCCAACTGACAGGGGATGTGTATTTTCCTCAGCTAAGCCGAAGGTTCACTTAAAAATACCCTGTGTGACCTTGATGCAGATTTAATCTGTCATTGTACACTCACGTAAACTCCGGTCTTGCCTTTTTGCAATCCTGTCCTAAAAAAGTCAACTAGATACCTTTTCATTCACTTGCAACATATTGAGTGACCTTGGCAACAGTCTAATCTATTTTGGCAGATTCAAGATAGAGAAAACAAGCAATAGAGACAGACTTGCTGGTTTCTGCTATTGATCAGCAACTTGAGTGAAAGCTCATTATGAGCAGAGGGATAGTGTCAGGTACACACTCTCCTACAGAGCAGCAGCAAGATGAAAAAACTTCACCAGAGAAAGGGTGGTCATGCTTTGGGTGGAAGATGGGGGTATGGCTGTGGAAGGAAGAAAAGGGCAAGGGGAGGAGAAGCAAACAGTACTTCATGTTTAGTGAGAAACTCCCAATTAAATAAACTTAATTTACTCAAAAAGTTACAAAACATTCATTTAGAAGTTAGCAAGGTTACACTGACAAACTTTACAACAAGAGGTCAACCTCTTAAGAAAATACTGTTTCTTAGTGTGGAAATATATGCAAAAAAATACTAACATATACACACACACATTAAGTAATATGCTATTTTGAGTATTCCTTCTGCTACTCAAACTCAACTAGATGAACAACACAAGAACAGTGAAATGAACTCCTATTATTTCACTGGCAATCAGTGTGTAAAGCAGAACTTATCGATACGATCTTTGAATAGCACTGCCTTGCCTCAAGACAGGTCTTTTTTTATCTCAGGACAATTACTCTGTACTATCTACTGAAGCACATCTACCGTGACCTAGTGCATCTCCTCCAGTCTCATCAGAGCACAGGCTGGCAATCATGCCACACTGTCTGTCACTTCTATTATCCTCTTTCCTTGGATTGCCTTTGTGCCCCAGGATGAACAAAGAGAGATGAACAAAGATAGACTTGCCTGTCTCTATTTTACAGGGGAAAACACAGTCAGCACTCCTTTCACAGGATGCCCCAAACAGAATACTGCTTGGTCACTGGGAGAGACTGCACCCAAGTCTCACCCATCGCTAAGACTTCAAGTGGGCGCCAAGAGGAGTATTTGCTCCTGTGAGGGAACTGCTCCCCGGGTAAGAGCCAGGAGTTCCTAGATTCTGGGGTCTCTCAAAACTCCTCCTCACTGCAGGAGGTGGTTCAGATGGCCAGCACTACAGTCCAAGCTCCTACCCTTGGCTTCAGCCTCAGAGTTAAAAGCCACGCTCACATTTCAGTGGTGCTGCACTCTTCAATTGTGTCCTAAGATTGATAAGAAAATACAGCCATGCTTCCTGTTACTGCAGGGTGTCTTATCCTCCCGCTTCCCCAGGTCAAACCTCTGTTGTGGTGGATCACTCTGTCAAAATTTTGCGTAACTATCAGATAGTAAGCTGAGCTACATGAAAAGGAAAATTTCCAGCATCCAGCTGAGAAGAATATATGACACTGAAGGATGTTTACTGCTTACAGACTTCACACCAGGTGAAAACATTACAAGGCTGGGGGGGAAACAGACAATGGAGTAATTGAAAACAACCAGAAGTATGCACACACAGGGAGGGGGAAATGACAGCACAGACAAATCTTACATATGAAATCTGATTTCTCTCACATTGTTCAGTTTTAGAAGTCTAATACTAGCTCATTTTACTGTGCCTGTGTGGTCTCCTTTAAAATGTCTGCTAGGTCAAATACAGACTCACCACTCTTCTTCCAATCATACATGCAAAAAGAGGCAAAAAACCCTCTAGATAAAAATTACACAGAGCAAGACATCAAAAGGAGAAAAATCACGTAGCTGAACTCTGGGGAGAGATATCAAACGAGTGAGCAGCCATGCACTGTGTGTGCAGCTGATCCACCACAGTAAATGTCAGCTTCACTAAAGGTCACCGGCTGCATTGATTCCTCAAGTCTTTAATGTAGGCAATTCTGTACAGCAACTCTTCATGCGGCATCAGACAGACAAACAATTTAGCATATTTATGGATGGAGGGGAGAGGGACAGAGAGCAAAACATGTGCTATTTAACTTGCTGTACTACGCACAGGTAGAAATGACATCAAGCCATAAACACATTCATATATGGCAGAAAAAATGCATTACCAACTTGTAGCGCAATCAATCCAACATACCAGTGATCTTCTACCTCACAATGGCCACTATCTTCATAAAACACACTTTGTTGCAGAAAGGTCTCACTGTCATTCAATGCAACATGGGGGTTTCAGAGCAATGTCAAGTCTTTAAGCCTTTATTGCTCTTCACTGCCTTCCAGTTTAGTACCTGACATCAGCCAATGCAACCACTTTTGAAAACCATATACCATTTATGTCCCCATCAACAGCAGGCAATAAAACGTGTCCCAGTTGGTGTGTTAGAAATACAGCAACAAATACAGACCATGAAGGACCTGCTAGACCAGCTAATCTCATCAGAGGTCAACACTGCAACAGCAGCTAACATGGATATTGATACTGCGACAAACTAGTAGCGGTTTCAAGCTTTCCAGATAAAAAAAAAGCAAGCCACTGAGTTACCCTTTGTGGTTACAAACTTTTGATTTCCATATGTCTAAAAAGAGGCTTGTTGACAAATCCAATTTCTGAGCTACATTAGATGGAAAAAGAAAAGTCACCTGCATGGAAGTGCCTATTTTGTATTTCAGGTGCCAACTTCACAGCTCTAAATTCATCAGGCACCCTTATTGAGAATTGGTACTGTATCACATATGATACTGTCACTGTTGGTGGACTACTGGTTATACTGCCACTTTGAGATTTAAAGCCCCAGTTGCACAGCTTCCAAAAGGAGCAGCATTGTGAATGTGTGTGTACTTTTCCCCACGTAACATACACAAGAGGGAAAGTGTTTACCACTAAGATAAGCTTGGCACTAAAGCTTAAAGCACAAACCTTTTTAAGCTTTCAGCAAACAAATTCCAAGTAATGATTAATTTTCAAACAAATATTGGTTAATACATATTTGAGAGGCACATAAAGGAACACAAGTATAGGAAGATGCGGCATGGTTTAGCGGGAGGTGTCCCTGCCCATGGCAGGGGGGTTGGAACTAGATGATCTTAAAGTCCTTTCCAACCCTAACTATTCTATGATTCTATGATTCCGAGGGACAGATCTCTACCTGGTAAAAAAACAACTTAAACTCTTTCAACTTAAAATGTGAAATAAAATTGCATTGTTATTTCCATCTGACAGGGAACTGGGTTCAGCTCTGTAGCCAGTGTGAACTTCAGCAGACTTGAAATAGCTCAAAACCTCCACCTCACTGAAGGATTTGTTCAGCACAGAGCCAGCAGAGAGAGAAATCTCCCTGCCAGACATGATGCTCCATGTTACCACCACTCACGTGTATCTGCATGTGTCACTTTATAGTCATCCTGTTTATTTACTTCATGTGTTCACAGGACAGGCAGAAGCACTCATCACCACTACAAGATGGATTAGGCTTTTTTTACTTTAAACATAACTAAAACATCCAACCTAACCAGTTCATTGCCACTTGGTACTTGGCAAAAATCAGTAAGTGATTGAGAGAAGTAGTCAAAGTATTTCATGCAAGCCATACACAGTTAATTACTAACTAGTTAATGATAAATGGTGCCTAATGTTAATGGCGCAAGTGAAGATCAAGAAACAATTGATGTATTTGCTTTTACACTGATTTAACAAATTTCAACTGATTAATACTCTCACAGGCTATTCTTACACAAAATAGAAAGAAGAAATGGCCATGGAGACTAGGCAACTAAGGTTTGTGTTCTATTGATTTTTGTGTTTAAACTCCCCATTCCACAGCTACAGCATAAGCAAGGGAAACTGGATGAATGGCTTATTTGTGGAACAATCAGGTGCACTGGAGGAATACTTTGATGATCTGCTGGCAGTGGCATATTTTCTGACCTCGGACAAATTATAGCATTTCATTTCTGTGGGGTTTTTGGGTTAGGGATTTAAACCACTTCTGGTACAAAAGAGAAAGTGCTCTTATTAAAAAAAAAGTCTGGAAATGAATAAGTTTTAGTAGCTTTAGCAATAAAAAAAGCCCTTCAGGTTTGTCCATGTCTTTTTATACACTCAATTCTTACTTTACATCCTTCTACTAAAGCACCACTCCTGCATAAACAAGGAATAATTTAAAACCTCTGAACCAAATAGGATACTGTCTCCAGACCTGCGAGTAGGAACACAGCAACACAGTGTATCTGGAGGAATGTGAACATAGAACAGTGCTCTCAAGATACCGATAGACTCAAGTTACATTGACAGCTGTACTTGTGAGACCAGTGGTAATTGAATTTTCAGTAAAGGCTGTCCTGGGTTCAGCAGCAGCAGTCATTTTTCTCCTTCTTAGTAGCTGATGCAGCGCTGTGGTTTTGACTTTCGGTCTGGAAACAGCGCTGATAACACCAATGTTACTGAGTTGCTGCTCAGTAATGTTTACTCTGACCAAAGACTTTCTGAGCCCCATGCTCTCTGCCAGGGAGGAGGGGAAACCAGGA
>JARCZZ010045963.1:0-19428 GCA_030323915.1 Brotogeris chrysoptera | reverse complement strand
GGTGCCGAGCGCGTGTCACCGGCGCCCGGCCCCGCCTCACCCCCATCCCCTCCTAAACGGTCCGCCCCGCCACGCCTCAGCCTCCTGCGCGGGGAGGGCGCTGTGGCCGGTGGTGGGGTCGCCGTTAGTGGTCGCCGTTAGTGTTCGCCGCCGGGATCCGCAGCTCCTTCCTGCGCCGCGGAGCGCCCGGCTGTTTGGAGGTGCCGCGTAGCTGTCTCCCCGCGACTGCCGCCGCTCCGCCTGACGGCGGTGTGTGGCAGCCTGCGCCGGGAAACGTGAGGCGGCCCGGGGGCGAGGTGAAAGGGCTGCGGTGGGCCTCCGCCGGCCTTGTCGTCTGCTGCGGCGGAGTGGGCAGAGGAGACGGGAGGTGCGAAGGGACCCCCGGCCCCGAGTGAGGCCCAGCGTCCGCGTGGTGTGTGTCAAAGAGCCATCGCACCTTTCCGTACCAGCCCTATTCCATCTCTCCGTGCCGGCCCTGTGTCTCCGCTAGCAGCATCAAATGCAGCGGCTGGCTGCGTACGAGCTCCTGCTTGGGTCTGGCTGTTCCATGTCCGAGCAAATCATAGGCTTTGCAGGAAGCACCGTGTATGTCCGCAGAAGTAAGTCATGGCTGTAGCAGGCTGGCAGAGGCCCGGCCATTTGATCTGCCTCACACTCCACGGCAGTTAAGTCCCTTCTAGTTTTCAGATGCTGAATCTGCCCAGGTTTGAGAATGGTCATGCCTAATATCTTAGTTAAGATGTATTGGCTGCTACTGAGAACTAGACACATGCTGAACACATCTTTTACCACTGTTGGTGTGATTCCTGCAAGTGTGTCATTGAGACACACCCCTACAACTTGAAGTCAGGATGGATGTGTTAGCATCACTACTTTCTTTTCTCCTCACATGAAATCCTCCAAAAAGTTGTTAAGACTGTAATAACATGCAAAAATTCAGCCAATGAAGTACAGTAGACTGTTGCAGGAGCCAAGATAATTGCAAAGATTTTCCATCTTTGGAGCTTTTCCCAGTATCTTGCAGAACCTGCTCATTCCAATATCTTACAGAGCCTATTTTAGGGCTTCATTATTTGTAAGTTCTCCCAATATTTCTCCCACTAGGCAAAAACTTCCACGTGTCTGATTCCGTCTTGGGAAGGTGATGCGTGGCTCCTGCAGTTACTGGGTGTGGACGTTAGGAGCTACTATGATGGGAATTGCTGACAGCTGAGAAACTGTACATAGTGCTCTGCTGTGCATACTGACTGCCTCTAATTCATTTTTTTTAACACAGTGGAATGAGAAAGAGCAGTTGAAAATCATCTGAGTGGTGGGAACTACACAGGGAATAACCTGGGAAAGAGCAAAAA
The DNA here is from genome assembly GCA_030323915.1 of Brotogeris chrysoptera. Classification (NCBI taxonomy): domain Eukaryota; kingdom Metazoa; phylum Chordata; class Aves; order Psittaciformes; family Psittacidae; genus Brotogeris; species Brotogeris chrysoptera. Next base: position 18,076 of record JARCZZ010045963.1, on the reverse strand, counting down.
AATAGGGGCTGGTGTAGGAGCAGAAAGGGGCTGTCAACCAGGGAAAGCTAGGAATAAAACATGAAGCAGGTTAGGGTAAAGAATGCCAACACTTAGTGCAAGGCAAAATACAGGAAAGGTGCAGATGGGTCTGTACAGACTCTGGAATAGAACCCAGGAGTTTTAAAACTTGGCATTACTGTGCTGTTAGCAAAAAAGCTATGCACTGGGGGATCTCACCATTTCATGTTTGCTGTATTCCCCCTCTAGTGGCTGATTCCCGCAGAAAATACAATGCTGCTTACACCATTTGTTCTGTTAATGTAGTTAATTTGTTCTGTTGATGTGAATCAAAAAATCCAGATTCGCCATGATCTACATAAGATGTCATTTCCAAATTTCTTTTTCTTAAGGGGGAAATCATATTTAAATCTACAGTAAGCTAACACTTAGATTACAAAAAATGGCCTCAGGATTTGGGATATGTATTATTAAGATTAATTCTTAAAGCCTTTGTTCTGTCTTTTCTTTTTCATGGAATATTTGGTTGATTCATTGAACAGGGTAATAGGGTGCCTGGAGGGAAAAAACAGGACTGTGAACAAACCAGTCCTCTGTAGACCCTGTTTTGCTTGTTAAAAAGTCAGAAACTGATTAATGGGACAAGTACCATAGACAGTAGTGATCAGATGGCTAGGAGAACAAATGTTGCCACAGACCATCAGACCCTGTTCTCCTTGCTGTTAGAGGATTTCTGGGTGATGCTAAGTCATTCACAGAAATGCCTGCAGAAAGCTGGCATGGATTTTTTGCTTTCTGAGCTCCTTCTCAAGACACACGTGATCTAACTTGCAGAAATATGCGGAACTGGTGTTTGCAGCTGTGGTAAATGAAAGCAGTGAGCTTAGACCTTCCCTCGCAAGGATCTTTTACACATAAAACTGTAACGTTTGTAATTAATAAATTAATTTCTTAGAACATCATTGAACTGTAAGGAAATTAACTGTTCTTCTGTTGGTTCACTGTTTCAGTGGTGCTTATTTAGTAACATGAGAGGTCATGACTTAGGATTACAGTAACACTGTATTTTGTATCATAGTAGTTTCAGAATCATAGTGAAGGCGTGAAGAAAACAGGGCCCAAACTCAGCGTAGCATCTGGTCTTACACTTTAAAGCTGCGTCATGATGTGTATTTGTTTGAGGGGACAAATACAGGTTTCTATAAATCTTTGTCATGATGTATATATGGACCAATTTGGTTTTCTAGGCAACATTGTGACATGTTGTTTTCGCAGTGTCTGATTGTGTGACTCTTCCTATTATTGCGATCACAATTTTTTTCTAGGTGACACTTAAGATTAGATAATACCTGTTTAGATACAGGTTTAGTTCTATTGCATTAGATACATGTAGTACTCCGTGTTCTAGGATACAATATAGAAGGTGGACATGGCAATGTTTCCAACTTTTTTATGGTTTTGTGCCAAGAATTGCATTTTGTGATGAATGCAATCTTCTTGCTTTACCTCCAGTGTTATGACTATGTTTTTGGTACCCAATTAGGGTTAAATGGGAGCCTGAGTACTGTGGCTAGGACAAACTTATGCAGAAATGTAATACCAGATCTGTAGTCAAATGAAGAAGTTTCATCTTAAATACGGACGTGTCTTAAGCCATAGACAGCTGAGTGGATTTTCTTTTAGATCTCAGTTTTCGATTTAGGCATCTAAAGTTTGTCTAATCCCTTCCTTAGATGACAAATTATTTTTCTGGATCTAGCCTCTAATAGCAAACAAAGGAAACTAGGTTTTGGATAGTTATTTCCTTACTGACCAGGCTGGTGGTATCTAAATTACATTTTCTACTACAGACTACAGAAACCTTATCTCTGGCTGTTAAGAAACTGTACATTCAATCAAACTCCATAAGTGAAGGAATCTACCATCGAAACAAAGAATAAAATATAGAAGTATTGTATGGGTCTAATGTTTACCATTTTCCTAACTGCATGCTACTCATAAGAGTGCATAAATATACAATTATTGTGATTAATAATATTGTAAAAAAAAAAAATCTGTAAAAATATTTACTGGCAAGGGTTTGTTTCCACACCAGGTCAATGAATATTAAATAATGAGATTAAGAAACAGTATGTCTGTTTTAAAATTTATATAACTTCTATAACTAATATAAATATACATTTATTTCTTTGGGACAAATTATTTTGGTCAGGGTATTGTAAGTTTATTGTCATGATATAAAACCATTACTGTTGGATCGGACAAGTCATCAATAGTTGCTTATCTGAAAACTGTAACTAGCCTCAAAAATTTTGTAGTGATATAAGAATTTGGCAAACTTTGCGATTCATCTTCAAGAAACAGGTTTTTCTCATTTGATTCTTGAGTTAAATGCTTACACATTAATGTCCATCCTTTGTAGCAGCAGTTGAAATATGACAAAAGTAGACAGTTTAAGTCCATAACATGCTGTATTTGATGGGGAGTTGTATTTCTGAGTATGTTAGAGATGGGTAGAATATTTTTTCATTTGCCTGAGATATTTCTTATTGGAAATGGAACTCGGTGTGTTTCACTGAGTGTTGAAAAACAGTTGTGGTTGGTCAGAAATTTTTATTTCTTCTGAGATTCCTTTGTATACTAAGCTTTTTGTGAGGGTTTTTTTAGTAATACAAAAATGACTGAGGTAGTAGCACAAGCATATATGCATGATACTAGAACGGGAAGAACTTGCAAGGTGTAATAATTATGGGTAGTACATTTTCATGTACATTCTTACAGGTCAAATTAGAACTACAGGATCCCTTTCACCAAGTGCTGACTGACACCCCCTTAACAATCTTTTTCATGAGCCATATGTATTAAGCTGTGTAAAGGATGTTTGCCTTGAACACTGAACTAATTTTTCCTAATGGATGGCCTGTTTTCCCACCATCTGTAGCAAAGCCCTTTTCTATTGGAGAGCCTCGAACTGAACAGTCCTGCCTTAATTCTAGATCGGCTGAGACAAAACACCTAGATTCTGGGAGGCACAACAAATGTTAATTTAATGAGAACAGCATGACAATAATAAAAAGATATCTTCAGAAGTCTGAAAGTAAGCTGTGACAAGCCACGTCATTAACTGGCTGAATGTGTGTAAAAACACATGAAAGTTTACTGAAATTATTACAGAATAATCATATACATTTCTATAACAAGAAGCACTCAAATAAAAATTTTTAATAACAAAAAAACCTGGCATTGGACAAGCCTGTTCATTCATGATGAATCTAGCCATTACACAGTGTATGAATATATTCTTACAAAGCAAAAGAATGCCTTCTTTGCTGAATGCTATCGGATATCGGGTTTTTACTTGTGTACTCATTCATGTCTTTAATTATATGGACATTTTCTAAAAAAAGAACAAAAACACAAGAAAAAATGAAGAGTGAATATGTTTTATTCTCAAAATAAAAGTTGATTCTTTCAGTATTCAACACAAAGCAAAGATGCAGCACAGAGAGAAAAGCCTTTATTGTAAGCAATGCAACACTGGCTAAAAGAGTAAAGCATAGGCTGAAATAAAGAAAGAATATATGAACATTGTAGAACCAAACGTTTGGTGTCATTCCTTCCTCAATAAAAGTGGTGATCAGAGTTATTATGTAATACTAGAGTTACATCTCCAAAAAATACATAGCCAATTTTCTGCACCTCCAAGCATCCTAAATGTAATAATGCCATCTCTAGGAAGCATAGCAGGAAGGCGGTATTTAATTAAAAAATATGGTATTATCCTAGTTATTCTTAGAGTTATTCACAACTGGGAAACCATTCTGGGAAATGCAAATCTTTAAATGCAAACATAGTTTAAGGGGAATAAACTGGTAGGTGGAGATAAGGTTCTGCATTACTAACATAAAAGTAAAAAGCAGTGTCTCAGATATGTTGTAAGAAGTCACAGAGTCATATCAGTTGAGATTTTTAATTAACTAGTATTTAATGAATATTAAAAAGTAAACAGTAATGAAAATGTTCATCAGAGCAGCAAATGTTATATTCATTAAAAAGGCCTGTTACAAGTGTAAAATTAGTACTACTTCAGAAAGTCTGTTTTATCATTATAAGTTTAGTAACAGAAATAAATGTAAACCAAGCTTAGCTTATGTTTTGCTGTGATACATTTCTGTAAAATATTACCTTGACCATATGACATAGCTCTAAAGTACAAAAAATGGGTCAAATATCAGTCATCTATATTCATACAAAGATTAAATGTATTAGAGACATGTTTCATTCTTTCTGAAATTTTATTGGGGCAATAAACTTATTATTATGGAACATCACTAATGCTCTTATGCATTGCATGTTTTGAATCCACAAGTTTTAAACCATGTGCTATAAGGAAGAAGCTGAGCACATCTACAATGCTCTCACATTATGCGGTAATGGCCTTAGCAGCCATGATGGTCAGAAGGACATTTGGTAGTGAATATTTTGCTATGCTTTAGAGCAATGTCTCAGAGTGTATGTGAGTATATGAGAATGTGTTATTTCATGTCCCAGCTTGATAGAAAATAACTGTTCATTACTACAGAAGTTCTGTGTCTTTATTTGAAGAGGTAATTCGCTGTAAATTCAAATGCAAACATCTCTAACAATGGTGGATATTTCTAATGTTTGGTATGAAAGCTAATTAAATCACAGTGTATATTTAAAATTTTTCTTGGAAAAATGTTGACAATGTGGAACAAAATTTGCATATGTCTATTGTTGCTTACTGCCTTTTAAATATAAAGCTTCAAAATTGCAGGCACAAAGTGTGCTGTGTTTTCACGTGGTATTCTGGTTCTTATTTTTTCCTTTGATCCCTTTTCAATTCGGATGAAAAATACAGCATGAAAAGAATACTACAAATCAACATCTTTTGAAAAATACCTTTTTCTGTTGATTGATGCAATTGACTATTGGCAAGAAGTTTGTGAAAAATTGTCCTTAATGTGTGAGGCTCTGTACAAAGCAACCAAAAAAACTGTGTAGGCGGCCTAACTCTAAAAAGCCCATCAGTTATTAAAAGCAGAAGACAAAAATGGATGAAGAGTAACAATCATCACAGAAGTACCGATTCACTAGTTACATTCCTTTAATCAAAATTAACCCTTTTGGCTTTTATAAATTTCCCTAAGAAACCCTAAAATATCTACCTTTTATGCTGCCTGCACATGTATCTCACACATGTGCTAAAGATTAATTCTGAATGCACAAAGCTAACAATATTACACTTCCTAAAGTGATGGACAGTATGTCCCAGCTGTCTCAGCCATGCTGCACAGAAGAGGAGTGTGTTCCCTGGCTGGGAACAGCCAAACAGCCTGGGCTGTTTGGTGTTGAAGGAGGTAGTGGCAGCTGCTCAGCTGGTTGAGACTTCAACAGAAACTTTCAGTAAATGTGTGTGCAGTATGAAGGAGTGGACACCTAATCAACAATAATGTAGGGGAAAAAATAAACAAGATGATAATTTTGTTACATATGGGAAAACAGAAAGAATGCCTATTACCTTGTCAAGTACCTTTGAACTTCCACCAGTTCATTTTTGTGCTTTTACTGATCTGCCCTATATCCAACTCTGTCAGCAAAGAGATAGATGCCTTACTAAGGCCTTCTGGGCAGCAATACCCTTGTGCAAGAACTCTAAAGGTTTTTGAAGTGTTAACTAAAAAAAAACAAACAATAAAAATAAAAATAAAGCTAACCAACCAACCAAAAATCCCAGGGAAAAAAGGAAGATTTTTACATGCTGTAACATGTTGCAACAAGCTTGTATGAGCCTTGCAGAACATGACCTGCAATGTAGAGGCACAGTACTTGGTTGCCTGCTTGGTTATGCTACTTCATGGCACAATTTAGAAAGCAAAACAAAGAAATATGTTAACACTATTTATACAGTTCTGGTGAGGATGGCCTGCAATTCCTCTGGGAGACACATGAAAGAAAATTTTGTGACATGGTGTCTTACAGTTGCAGCATATTAAACAGGCAGGAAGAAAAGGAGAAGCTCTTCTATCGGCAGCAGAACAAATAAGACTTAGTTTCCTATCATTTTGCTCGCTTTACTTTGTTGTAATTTAATAAAGGACAAGTACCATTTTCCTCAATGGTGGCATTTATTGGCTTATCTTCCCCTCAGGAAACCTTATTTAGGTTTAAATAGGAGTTAAGCTAATTATGAAACTTCTCCATTTAGGAATTAATCAGATGTCTGTCTTCTAGATGATTGCCCATTCTTACTAATTCTGTAAGACTCTAACATCTTTGTTACCATTGTTTTTTTCCGTAATATTTGATTGGTATGCCTTTAAAACTTACAGAAGAGAGAGGACACATGAGCCTTCATATTAAAGAATGCATTTTTTTTTCCTCATTAAATAAGGAACAGTGCTGATATTTTTGATGAAATATTGTTCTTTGACATATAAAGATTAAATAATAAATGCAGTGCCCTCCACAACTGCAGCACAGAAGACTGGAAAATAGTGCTGATAGAAATGTGTGCTATCAAATATTGCAACTGGTTCTCAGACTCAATGCCACTGGTTCTCAGACATCTGTCAAATGGCATTAAACAGGAATCACTAACTAGTTGTGATAACATCCTGACATTGTATCTTGGCTTTTCTGTTAATGATGTTGCCTTCCTACAGTCAATTGTTAATTAGCTCCTTAGCTCTTTCATCTCTTTCTTTCTGCTGTGAGGAAAAATGTGTGAATGATGGGGAGGATATTTCCCAGGCTTCTCTCTGCTGGAGGCAACAAGGAGAGGATTGACTTCTATAGCTTCTTCTTCACAGCATGCTGACTGCATCACAAGCAGTCACATGCCTGTCAACATGACCATGTCTGCTCCATAACCACATTGCCAATGTCAGCAAGATACAAGACTCAATTGGCACTCTCTGTGGTGATGACAAGTAATACAGGTGTCTGATCTGTGCACAGAAATTCACAGTGTCATTTTATTCTTGCATTTGTAAGGGCTGATTAATTTGCCTGCTTATGCTTATCGTCACAGAAGGAAACCGGTTTAGTCAACAAACATCACTTCATTGAAGACACATGCTGCAGTTATGAATCTTTGCCTTTGTAATTACTAGGACCAAGATCTGTTTTCAGAAAGGAAATCATTTTTGATAAGTTTGTGTTGATTTTGTTCATTTTATTGCTAGAAGGCAATAGCAGAAATTGCAAAGCTAGCTTAAGGGACAGAGAAAATGGAGATGCAAAAACTTGTCTTTTAGCGTGGTATAACGGCTGAAAAGGAGTATATGAGCATGCATATATATATATGCCAGGTACAAGATCCCTATAAAAAAATGGGACCTCAGCAACAGGTGTGATTACTTAATGACAGAAATTTAAGATGATTAGTGCTTAAATGACAGTATGCTCATATATGTATGCTAATGGTCTTGAAGCCCCTGCTTAGTGTATATGAGACTTATGTATATGAGCAAATGAGACTTCAGACAGGTGCTAGAAAATTCTAGTGGTTCTAGTGGTTCATACCTGCTGAGCTTTCAGAAAAACTAAGACAAAACATTGCTGCCCTTCAGATGAAACTTTATTTTGATGTTTGTCAACTGGATAAGAAATATGCCAATAGTGAGAGAACGTGCCTTTAACAAGTTTTACAACACTTACAAGCTTGAATGAGAATACTTTACTTTGCAAGGGATTGGTGGTTTGTGATTGAATTGCAGGTAGCCCTTAAGGGACTATTCACACCTATGCATTTAAACCATACAGCAAAACCACTGAGGCTGAATTATGGAGTTCCATGAGGTATTTCTGTGCTTTCAGTAACATCAAAATTGCGTAATATGAGCCATGGCTATTGCTGTGTATTTGATATGCAACTTACAGATGCATTACAAACTAAAAACTCCCATCTCTTTGCCAGTTTGCCAATTTGATGCCACGAAAGTGGACATGTAACCTGATGAATATATATGATAATGTAATTTTCTAAATCATAAGGACAATATAAATCATTAACATATTTTTTCTCTTCTTGGCATACTTTACTACATACAAATGACACAGCAGACTATTCACTAATTAATATGTGTATTTTTTAGTACACAGAGATAATCTTCAGATTCAACTTTGATTTAAATTAAGAGCTTTATTAGGATTCAAAGTTCATTTAAGCTGTTACTTCAGTTACATAAACACTAAACAAGAAGGTAAACATTTTAAAACTTCTCTGTAGTTAGAAAATTGAGTGATATTATTTTCTGTTTTCAGAAACCACAGATGATCTACCACTATCATTTACTTAATAATATAGAAGCAGTCTTCCTTGGGGGGTGGGGGTGGGGGGAGTGGTGATATTTACTGAACCTTTTTTAAATTTTCCTAAATTTAAAAAGAAGAAAAGTGGTGAATCGGGAATACTAATGAATTAGTGCGTTTTAAGTTCTTATCACCTAACAAGAAGAACCGCTCTTTCATTGTCATTACAAAAGAGTTGTTAGGGATACTGCTTCAAAAAAGTTTCTTACAAGGAAAAGTATAGCTGTATTCCAGAATTGATTTCACCGTTAAGCTGAGGCAGCAAATCTTCGGCTAGATAATATGTTTCTTGACAGAACAATTCTCTTTCCCTGTTTTTAAGACATCCTGCTTTCTTTCTGAGTATTTTATTTCTACCGTGCTAATGCTAACCTATATTTTAACTGATATTTAAGGGCTAGCCTTTCAACCTTTACATAATTTCAAAACAGTTATAATTAAGTTTACTGAATCATAGCTCACACAGAGTGGGAAGTCAGGCCTTTAATGGTACAGTTTAAGTTTACTTAAGTAGTCACTAATGCTAACAGTCAGTCTCAATGTTTGGCGCATTCCTGAATTCACATTACCTATCTTGTGCTGCAGCATTAGAGATCATGATGGTGCATGGTCAGTGCAATCAGGCAAAGCAATGAAGCTGATAGCTAAAGAAACAAAAAATAATTTGTTTTGAGACAGCTGGGTTCCTGAATTCAACTTTTCCTTTGATTGCAGAAATACTTTTGATGGCATAAGCAAGAAAACATAGGTTTATATTGGCTTAAGCTGAATGTTAAGCCACACATTTAATTGCAAAGCAGCTTAACTGGTAATAAAGATAAATTTACTTACAAGTTTAACCCAGGGGTGCAATGATCTGAATTTTGGCTGTTTCTGAATTCTGTGTAACAGTCAAATACACAAGACTGAAATTCGTTACTGGGTCCTGGATTTGTTTGGTTACTATGACTAATGAAAACCTATCAATAATTCTAGTCTTCTGATGTATCCTGCCTCTGTGGAGCTAAGATACTCTCTGGGCAACTTAAGCCAAGATTTCCAAGCCCAAGAAAGAAAACAATGTGAATTTTGAATTCAAACTGTCTTCATGGATGAACACAGGATTATATTTCTGGAGTTCTCTTATTTCTTTGAAAGAAATTCAGTATATTAGAAGGCATGCAGAATATGCTGAAGGAAGCTGATTGTTATACTGGACAGCAAAAGTGTTCTGATCGCACAGGATTTTTGCATTTATGCAGTTTAAAAATCACCTGCCCAACTCTCCAAAATATATAGAACTTAATGAAACTAAGTGAAACTAGTCCAGTGAATCTTGCTATCTTAAAGCAGCTTAAGTTCTGGAATGGAGTGAATTAATTAATTAAAACACATTTGAAAACCACAAAAGTCTGGTAGAAGAAATAGATTGTCTTTTTACCTAGCAGGTGAAAGGCCAGTTCCTAACCTTGACCCTAGGCGAGGTGTCTGAAAAGATATGTACAATATTTTTTTCTGAAACTATCCAATTTGAAATAAAAAGAGACAAGTCTGACAAATCTTAGGGAAACTTATATTTTGTCACTGTTTTCAGAGTTACCTGTCAATAAAAGAGTAAAATTCTGAAGTTGTATTACTGTTACCTCTGGTCAGGGATGAGATAAAGCCTTAATACGGCTTGGTGCATGGAGCAGTCACCTTTAATTTGTTGAATTAAATAAGCTGTTAAACTCTTTCTATTAAAAATAATAGCTGGACAACAATAACTGTTCAAAACACAGGCCTAAGTATCATCTACAACTCTATAGAGTCTCATGCTCTTAGGCTTACTTAGGCTTCTTTCAGTATCCAAATGAATTAACAGCTACCAAATATTAGTCTTTCTTCAAAGGAAGGGAAAAAAAAAATTGAAAGATAAACCCTCTGAGCCATATTTGACCGCAGATGGAGTAGTGCTGTGGCCAGAGCAGTTTTCAATTGGTTACTCCCAAGTTCTGAAAAAAGACTGTGCATTCCTTGTAAATAAGTAGAATTTCAAATAAGTAGAAGTTAGTAAGTTCCATCATCTTCTTTTCTTGATTTCTTTTTTCTTTTTGAATGAAAGGTTTGTATGTGATTAGATAAATAAAGCAAAGGGCATGTTACTCTTGTACTATTTTCTAGCTGAAACATTTTTTTTCACCTAACAACAGTTTGAGAATAGATTTATTTTTAGTCTTGTAAAATAAACTTATTCGTCAGTTACAAAAAAGAGCTTCATGGAATCATAGAATCATAGAATAGTTAGGGTTGGAAAGGACCTTAAGATCATCTAGTTCCAACACCCCTGCCATTGGCAGGGACACCTCCCCCTAAACTATGCCAACCAAGGCTCTGTCCAACCTGGCCTTGAATACCACCAGGGATGAGGCATTCACGACTTCCCTGGGCAACCCATTCCAACGCCTCACCACCCTTACAGTAAAGAACTTCCTCTTTATATCCAATCTAAACTTCCAAATATTTAATATGTATTGGAGTTTGAATGGTTTCAGGTGATAAATTCATGGAAAAGAAGTCCTCAGAGTTTTATCAAATGCACAGAATGATACATGGTTTGTAGTAGTAGTAGTCCTCGAGCTGAGCATAGTTTGAGAACATTAATAGGTGGTATTGTGGTATTTTCTCTACTGGTATATTCTTCATTTTTCACCCACTTAAAATAAGTAAAATAAATATTGGTCTATGTGCAGTTGTGGTCTGAGAAAGCGCAGATGCTCCTATGTTACCTGCCTTCTTTTCCATCATTCTGTGTGAAAAGTAACGTGTAACATGAAAAGAATGACATGGGCCCCATCCCTTTGTCAGGCTGTTGATACTACACAGGCTATTGACACTACACAGGCTATTGACATTTTGTTTATAATTCAGCCCATATCAAATAGTATGTCAAAAGATAAGAAAGGAATGCAGAGAACTTGGGTGACATTTGTTGACATTTCCAACACAAAGAAAATAAACAAGTTACACTATTGTTGAATGCTAAAAAGGCTGTGGAGAATGAGTTTCCTCTCATCAATATGGCCCACAGGGCATTTTTAACAGAGTCCGAAATTGTATTCCCTAGCAGGAGGTATTCCTGCAATGCTAGGAGACAGGGATGGTTCCTCTCAGCTTCTTAAAGACCTCAATTTAAAGGTCAGCAGATCTTTTATTTTCATTTAAATTTTTAAAAGATCAAGGTCACCTTTGAACTAGAATAATCAAGATGCTCAGCCTGCATCTTAACAAAGCATCAGCACCAAATAGAAATCAAAATCAAAATACAAGCATTTTTTATTTTATTTGAAATTTAAAAGGAGATCAAAGGTTCTTTATTTTCCTTCTTTCATTTTCTGAAATCATGTTATGATCACTTTAGAGACTGCAACCGAGAAACATCAAAACCCTTAATGTGGCCTGAGGGTGGCTCACTACAAAGCCATGTGCTAATAATACCTTACATTTATAGCTCTTTTCATCCAGAAGAATTGGATCTGAGGCAGTGCAGATACTGTGTGTGCAGAATAATAACTTTGCACCCCCTTACTGACATGTGGTTGTTCTTGTGGGGCTCAGCACCCAGTCCCCCAAATGCTCCATATCTTCACAGCTGTACACCCTGTGTTATGGAAACTGTATGGAAAATTTCAGTAGAGCAAAAAGCAAATGTATGAGCTGGAAGTCACTCATGATATGGAAGCTGTGAGCCCCACCCTTGCAGAAGATGTTTTGGGGTCAGAAAAGAAACAGCCACACTGCTCAGGTGGTGCTCCAGAGCTATTTGGAGGCTCTGCCTCCTCCCTGGTGTGGGCAGGGCATCCCTCTCCCTGCAAGGCTTCCTGTATAGGGAGGAGCAACTCTGACTAGGATTCATCAACAATCTCAAAACCACAGCACAAACCACAAAATTCACATGGAAAATCAAACCTGCTTTTCCTTGTAACAAAAATGAACCTCATGCTTTCTCTTAGCTTTACAGAGCACTAGCTCATCAGCAGGACAAGCTGATATAATGAAATCTAATAATAAAACATCAGGATTACTCTGAATTTAATTCTACTACCTGCTGCTGATTTTTGAATTTATATTAACATAATTCTTGGTTTTTTTACAGATATCTGTTTGTACACATTTTAAAAAGCGTGATGATAAAGGTGATATACTAATACATCTCAGGTAAAAGATAAACACATTTTCCCTATGTGTAGGAAGCTGCCCTTAGACCTTAGAACTACTCTTCAGTGATGCACATCAGCATGATCAAATTAAAAGTCAACAAAGCAGTGCTGATTTACATCTGATGTGCCTATTTCTAGAACTTTACTACAATGGTAATAAAATAATGATTAATAGTGATCACAGCTCACATTATTTAGTAGCATTAATCACTGAATACCTCAAAGCATTGCTAAGCTATTTGCAAGGGAATTGTATTCACAGTTATGTACACACATACAAGAATCACATTAGTTATTTAGACTTTCTATTGTATATCTCATAGGTCCAGGATCAAATACTGGTTTAATCCTGTCAGCTCTGCCACCTACACTTTCATGCTATGACTTTTCAAGTGTTTGCTTATTATAACAATGCCTATATTTAAGGCCATAGAACCAATGCCTTTTTTCAGCCTCTCTGAAAACAATACTGCTTTTATTTCAATTCTTCCTCATTTATCACTGCACTATGGCTCATGTCTGAATTGCTCATTTTTTAGGTTTAAAAAACACTTTCTGCAGCCCATAGTTTTATATTTTGGACATCAGAAAAAAAAAAAGGAGAATTTAAACACAGAAAAAAAAAGTCAGTCATACTTTCCTGTCATTGAGTAAGCTGGAACACTTGGCACTCATTCTATAGCTCTAATGTCATTTACATTTTTAATAAAGTAGCTTATTTACTGAAGTATGCCCTTCCCCTCACAGTTGTTCTATGGATTATGTCTAGTTATAAAAATCTGGTTTGTGCCAGATTTCACAGATGCTTATTCCTTTTCTTTTTGTTCTTTTCTATGTGTGTGCATAACCCAAAATTTCCAGTCCATTTACCCAACAGGTATAGAGCCCTGCCCCCTGACTATGCACCACATAATTCAGTCCAAAATTCAGCCTCATGCAATGATGTCCAAGGAAACTTCCATTTAATAAAGGCAACCGACTTACAGCTGGGTGATGTGGAGAAAATAGGGCATGACTGTCACTGACCATTAATGCTATTTACTGCAGTCTCTATTGCTGAACAGCACAATACCTCTCAAGCCTCCCTCTTGGGTGGGGACAGGTAAATCTGTAACTCTGTGGGCACTTGATGACAAAATGCACACAAGAGATAAGCTGCTGCCATGTTTGGTTTCTACAGTTACTTTGATTAATTCTATTTGATATGGGCTTTCACATCCATAAGCTACCTACCATGAAAGTACATCATCTTGAATATGGCTTTATACCTTTTAAAAGAAAGGGGGACACAGTAAATAGAGGTGCAAGCTGTAACTGAGTGTCTTGAGCCTGCAGACACTGCAAGAGCTTTGCTGGCTTATTTCAGGGTCTGACATAGACAGTGCCATGTTCTTAGTGGTCATGGTGGGGGCAAAGGGACAGGAAAATATCTTCTCCCCAGAAAAAATGGACATTGTTTACTGACATTACTGCTTCAGTAAACTTAGTGAACAAGGAGAGCAGGTGTAGGATAGTCTCCTAACATAAAAATGGGCTTTGTAGAACTTCTTTGTGTAGCTCCATGAATACCTGCCTGACCTTGAGAAAGAAGTAGGCGGTGTGTGTATTTGACTTAAGTATTAACAGATACAAACTGGCCCGTGAATCTTTCAACAGTCCACTGAAAAGCAACAGAAATTCAACATGAAATGAAAGCCCTGACCTTGACCTCTAAATCTCCTGAAGTTACTAGGGAAAATAACTGTGGCTTTTTTATAATGTTAGTCAGCAGTACTGTCCACTTCAGTTGCAAAAGGATCCTCTATCCCCTATTGGCAGATAAAACAGGTAGAAAAAGACCAAATCCTTCATAAATGACTCTACTCTTCCAATGAGGGTGATCAAATGTCAGCCAGCTGCCCTGAAGTACAATCTTTATCCATTAAAATAAATGTTAGTACATAATCATTTAAGCCAATATGGGATGAGGCACAGATTTTGCTCTAGCAGTGAGGTTTTATTCTTAGACCTAGATTCGTTCAAGTAGCTCTGGAGGTCTCAAATTTCCTATTCCATCAATCTGCAAGAAATAATATGTCTATGGAGGGATTCCATTCCAGTGGCATTACCGGCAAAAAGCACATAAAGTTTTCTGTACTGAGTATTTTGCCAGTGAAAGCTCAACAATCTGAACAGTACTTAATGAAAACTTTGTGAATTATTTACTAAATGCATTTCCTGGTCATTTGGGGTATTCTTCACTTCAGTCACACTGCACAGTTTTGAGGTTGTAGATACAGGAGTAAAGATTGCAGTTAAATTATCTGACTCCTTTGATTGAAATCTAGACATACAAAGACTCAACTACATCCACTCATAGTTATTCACACAAGAAAAGAGGCCAAGAAAGCTGTAATGACAACGCTCAGTGAGTGAAAGAGATTTCATTTTAATTTTTTTCCTTCCTGACACTACATCTCACAAGATTACTGTGATCCTCTCCCAACAGCATTGTAGAAACACAATTTTATGCAGCACATTAAACTAATGATACATGCAAGTTTGATTTCCACTGTAACATTCAGCCAAAGCTTTTTATAAACCGCACAGAATTTTAGAGGAAACCAGAACTGGTGCTTTATGTTACCCAAAAAGCCCTCAAGAAAAAAGCCCCCAATAAAAAAGCCCCTTCCCTTTTCCCCCCCTTTAGTTTGCGTTCAGATCTGCCGCTCTGTCCAATAACAAACGACAGATTGTCTCCAGTACAGGCATTGCCACACTGAGCTCAATTTAAGCATTAAGACCCAGTAAATAGGAGGCTCAACACATTGCCCCTCAATGAGGTTAAGATCTTTAGGACCTTTCTAGGGACAGTCCTAAAAGTTAAGTAAGTCAGGTGAACAGAACCATCATTTGGTACTTAAATTCACTATAGTGCTGTCAACACCTTCTTGAAGTGATGGCTGAACATGTGGATTTATTTCAGAGTGGCTGACAGCCAGCGTCCTTTCTATGAGGCCTTTGTAATAGAACTTGGCATTAGATCCTGCTTTAAAGTACTTAAGGAAGAAGCAAAGAGGGAAAGATATATGTCTACTTTTACACTCATCTTCACTTTTCCTGCCATCATAGCGGAGCTGCACATGTGGCAATCAGGTGGAAAAAAGGGCTCTTCATCAAGCTGTACATTTATATGCTATTTTTCTCTGAAACTGAGCTAAGTCCAACTGTTGTTCCAAGAATTAGGGAAAAGAGCAAGTGTTGCAAAATTTACATGGTAAAATTTCCCTGGTGAATTTGGTGCATTGGCACGTGATGAGCCAGTTGTCTGACAGAAACCCAACACAACCAACCAAAAATCCATTTAAAATGAGCTTGTTATGATATAGCTTTTTCTGGTTGTCTCGGCCAATATACCATTGTTAAAAGTTGCAGTACTTAACCTGAGACAGAACTTCCACCATCCTGCAAACATACTACACTTCATGTGCAGTATTACTGGTACTGTAAAGATGCCTCCCCTCCTTCATCCTCCCCTACTTCCACCCCACGCAAAATGTGTTAGTGCTGCAAAACACTGTTTCCACCAGAGTTTGGGCCTCTGCATTTAAACAGAACTCTGTGTGTTGCATCTGTGATGTGACCTTCTACCATGGATGACCTCCGCATATTTTTAACTGTGCAACATCAAAATATAATATTTGGAGCCTGAGAAAATGCCTCAGGTATTATAAAATGAAAGAAACTTGTGCTACCTCCACACACACCTGTATTTCACATTATCGTGTATAAGTGAAGATAAAACTTAGAATTATATAATGGTTTGTGTTGGAAAGGACCATTAAAGGTTACCTAGTCCAATCTCCCTGCAGTGAGCAGGGATCTTCAACTAGATTGGATTCCTCAGGGGCCCATCCAACCTGACCTTGAATGTTTCCAGGGATGAGGCATCTATCACCTCTCTAGGTAAGCCATTCCAATTTGTATTTTACAGAGTTTAGCTCTTAGGCATGGACTTAAGGCCTTTTGCAATCCATCAATGCAAAATGGACTATGGTAGATGCTTACATGGACTTGAAGAGTAAGGATAAGAAAACATGTAATAAATTCAATGAGAAGTGAAGAGAATAAGAACAATTTAAAAAATCATTCAAATTCTAAGATGAAGTTATGAATTATGGTAATTTTTTTTTTTTTTTTTTAAAAAGAGGTCTGTCATACATAAAGGGCATGTATTTTACAAGGGTAAATAGGTTTTCACTGAGTAGTCAGAAGTGTCCTGTTCTAACAAAGCATGGAGAAGATGACTTACTGGCAACACAGTTTTCGGCTTCTGCTTCTGTAATTCCACAGCCCAGCTACTGGATTAGATTTTGAACAGGAGGGATCCCACAAAGCAAGTTTTGCATTCATACTCATGCGCAGACACTGGATTAAGGATTAAAACATTTTTTAACTCTCTATAAATCACTGTAGTAAGATTTCTGGGGTTTTTTGAAAGTTATTTCTATTATTAAAAATAAGGTGGTGTGAGAAACAGATGAGTTTTGACCTGTAACACTAAAAGGCTTTTTGAGAAGTGCATGAACTCTGATCCTTATTTTTGCTCTTTCATTTTATGCTCGGTTTTCCTTTGCTTTTTGCCTTATCATTCCAACTAGTGGTTTCAGGCCTTTTTGATTTTAGGAAATGTCCATTCTTGAAATCCTTGGGAATCCTTTCAAGTTTGATTTCTCTGAATATATAAACATTCACTTGCAGTAGATTATAGAGGGTCTACGCTCCCTAATTCAAACAGGAAGGACAAATCTAAAACAAGTGAATGTCGGTTCTGATGAAATAAATCAAACCTTTCAATTTTAATACAAACTTTGAAGTGTGCACTTCATAATAAATAAGGTTGAAGGGTTTTTTTAAAGTATAAAATCCAACCAAAGGCAAGAACAAGAAACAGCTGGTGCTGTTGGCTGATGCCAACCTTCTGATGTTTAACCATGACAAGTGCAAGGCCCTATGTGAGCATGCATCTTGCTAACAGTGGATTCCCCTATGAACCAGACCCATGATCCAGGCCTCTACAAGGGCGTTGAAGGTCACCGTGGGCCCCAGCAAGAAGGAAGTGAAAGAGCTGAAGCAGCAAGTAAACCGGACGTTGTGGCTTGAGACCTGGATCTGGGCTGTACTGCACATAAATATGAAGGGCCAATCAGAATCTGTAAAAGGGAGCTTGGACAGCGCATGCAATGAATTACAGTTTGCCTGATTGCACAAAGGGGTGGAGTTTTGTTATATAAGGCAAACTTTACAAGCAATGAACGGCTTCTGCTTGATTCACGTTGAATAGTGTGGAGTCTGTAATTTCTTCCCACAGTCCTCCACCTGGGTCAGAGCAATTCCAGGCACAGCTGCAGGTTGAACAGAGAAGAGATTCAGAGCAGCCCTGAGGAGAAGGACTTCGGGGTGTTGGTTGATAAGAAAATGAACATGAGCTGACAGTGTGCGCTGGCAGCCCAGAAAGCCAACCGTATCCTGGGCTGCATCAAAAGGAGCGTGACCAGCAGGTTGAGGGAGGTGATCCTGCC
>JARCZZ010045961.1:0-12131 GCA_030323915.1 Brotogeris chrysoptera | reverse complement strand
GGGGGGAGAGGGGGGAACTACTCACAGAAGGTAAAAAGCACATTGGGTACAAAAAGCTTTTGTGAAATTTTGTTTTGTCATCCTCAAATGGTTTGTTTTTATTTTGTTTGATGGTTGCTTTGAGGTTTAAAAAAAAATTTTAAAGAGTGAAAAATTCCTACAAATACACAGGTCATGAGAAAAGACAGATTGTTTCACCCTCTCTCCACCTTTATTCATGCATTTATGAAGACTTAAAGCAGTATATCTTTAAAACAGCTGAAAACAGACAAGTTTCTGCCTTCTTAAACTCTTACAATACCCCTTTGCTAGACTAAAAGTTGAACCTATAAGCAGCTCAAACCCCTGACTCAAGCAGAGCAACAATGTTTTTTCTACAGTAAAAAGAAAAAGAGGAAAAGTCAAGGCTACTGCTTTTGGGTAATTAATATTTTATTGTTTCTAAAAATCTGCTCATCCATCTGACTCGACTTTCACACAAGCTAAGGTTTGTACCTTCATCCACTTCCATGTCAAGCCACATCTGCAAACACATTTGAGACAACCCTACCATGATATCATTAGTTTAAAAAGCACCTTGACACTGAGATTTTGCTCCCATGTTTCTGAACAACAGGGTGGTGTTCTTGTTGCCTGAAACTAATAGGGAATTTCTTCACGCCCCTTACTAATATCGGGTGCATGGAAACCTGCATTCAAACGGGAACTCTGCTATTTACATTTTCTGCAAATTCAGCTTCCTTACAGGCACCAATTACACTTCCTTTTAAAAATATATTCCCATTTTGAGATCCCAAATACCACAAATAGGACATACATTGACCAATATTTGACAGTTCCCCTGACTACACTTTTTATACTACTGATCCTTCTCCCACTTCTCATTTTCTCCAGGTCTCTTACAGCACACTGCCATTGATCTACCAGATATTATAACCATTTTTCAAAATGCCTCCAAGTCTGCTGTCATTGAATTAACTGGAATTTTTTACCACTTAATTTACTCAAAGCAAATGCAGTTAGGTCATCTGGAAGAACCTCTGAGGATCCTGTTTCTTTTCCATACACATATTTGTATGGTCTTCAAGCCCTTGAAAGCCACAACCTCCCAAGAACACAGTGTATTCAGATGCAACAAAGCTGCTTCAAGAACTTACACAAATATCATTAGTATAACTGCAGTTGCTATTATTATAAAGAGCTAACCATATCTAAAATTAGGTCATGAGCTCACCACAGCTGAGTCAGAAATAAGTTCTTAGAAAAAATGTTGCACAATGCCACAGATACAGTACAGGCAAAGAGATCTAATGCCTCATTCCGAAGTAGCTAGTCATTGCTACTTAATTTTATTAGTCCTCACCATGATTCAGGACATAGCCATATACCATTCCTGGGTACTGCACAGACACAGAATTAAACAAATTCACCACAGCAGGAAACCTACAGTGAAGAGAGACTCTAGCTACTAAGAGGAACTTGGCAGTACTTGTGGGGGTATGTTGTCATTTAGTTTTGACTACAGACACTCCAGAATTGTCACGACAAAACTTGATTTAGATTTACTTACATGCAGTGTAAGCCACTTTACATGAACACATGTACCACTACTGCCTCTGAAGACTGCAAACTTATCAAACCAGGGCAACAGTGGCAAATATCTACTTTAACTCCTTTGCATGTGGTAGTCATTTACCTAGAAATAAAGGATCAGGCTTGTGATCTCTAGTCATACACGTCTTAGTAATACTACAGAATTGTAGTTCTTCTTTTCCTTTATAGGGATAAACCTTCAGACATCTCTCTTCACAATTCAATTTTGAAGATGTTCACATCAGCAGATAACATGATCTGTGAAAAATGACCTCTTAGGTTAAAGTTGTCAATAAATCCAATAAGAAAATAATTCCTTGATCCAGTTTAAGAGCATAAATTAGCATAAATACCTATAGTGTGAATACAATTCTTCACAGGTCTATGAGAAGGATTCATTTTACAGGGAAAAAAAAACAAACCCAGGGAAAGCAATCCCAACACTCTTTAAATGCCTTTCCTGGGGTTTGATTCAGAAGCTACTGAAAACAGTCCAGAACTGGCTTCATTACTTAGAATAAAGGTGTCATTGTTTTAAGTTAATTCTTATATCATTTCAACAACTGCAGAAAATATCAGGAAGAGATTAAATTGCTTAGATGCCATTTTCACAGAACCTTCATAGAACGGTTTGTTTTGGAAGGGACCTTAAAGATCATCCAGTTCCAAACCCCCTGCTATGGGCAGAGACACCTTCCACTAGACCAGGCTGCTCAAAGCCCGATCCAACCTGCCTTGAACACTTCGATTTTAAATACAGAATTCAAGTCCTGACCTCAGAGAGCCTAAAGATTAAGCTTGCATGTTATTCAAATGTTACTTTAACTAAAAAAAGTACCAGTAGAAGAAATGCTGCATATTTCCACACCTCCTGTTTCATGCCTATAAGTCTATTTTCTATTGCAAGATGAAAAAGTAATACAGAAGTTTTACTGTAACTTTAGTTGCATGTTGGCAGGGACAAGAGACTAGCCTGTCAACTGATCCTTCATCTGCTTATAAGCATAATATAAATTTAGTTGTGATCATAATTAGCTCAGATTATATTTTTAATTATTATTTGCTCTTAAGATACATCTCTTTCCACTTAATCTACTGAGTTTTACTGCTATTTAAAAAAATCAATTTTGACTAGGCTTGACACAGTGATACAGCAACTGCCAATTGGACAAACCCAAGACAAAAATATGCATTTCAATGTAAGAGTATAAGTACTTTTCACCAGTTTAATTATAATATACTGGAAGTGATAAGTGATTGCTTTTCATGAAGAGGAACTGAAATGCTAGTTAACACTATTTTAACAAGTATTTCAATTTATACAAGTGTTTACTGCCAACAAAAAGCAACTAATATAGTTCTCCTTTTGTGCGGTTGCATTTAAGTTTCCCCCTATATTATCTTTATGTAGAGCTCTTCTCTTCTTGGAAAACCAGTGTATGTATCAATAATTCTTCTAGCTTCTTACCACTTGAACAAAAAAAAGTCAGTGAAATAACTCTTGCAATACAGCTTAAACACTTTCATTCTTACTGATCTCCAGGGTTAAGATTTCCAGTTTTATATGCTTTCTTGACCAATTTATTGATTTTTTTGCATCAGTTAAATAAGTACAACTTTCTTGCTATCAAGCACATTTGTCTTCACAGAATCTGCATTTATTTTAAATGCTATGAAGCTCTTTGTATGACTACATCCTTAGCTTGCTTCCTTACAACTCTTCCATGGACAGACTTGCCCACAAACAATTCAACACAAATGACGTCTTGATTGATATCCTGTTCAAAAATAGGAATCCTTGTCCAAATATGCTCTGTCCCAAAGTACGTTAACCACCCATTTCTCACTTCTATTCCTCCTCAGCTCTGTAGGTCACGATATATTGACCTTGCATTTGATGTGCACATAAGCCTTGTGCAAGACTAATCACTTTTCAGACAGATGCAGACAAAACAATACAGGTATGCGCCTAATAAAATTCAATCAGTATGGTAGACACCTTTGAACTACCTACTAGCAACACAGAGCTCAGCATGGATTCCAAAGGCTGCTCGGGTAATACAAGCTAGCT
The DNA here is from genome assembly GCA_030323915.1 of Brotogeris chrysoptera. NCBI lineage: Eukaryota > Metazoa > Chordata > Aves > Psittaciformes > Psittacidae > Brotogeris > Brotogeris chrysoptera. The sequence continues at coordinate 8,467 of JARCZZ010045961.1, read as the reverse complement.
TGTCAAAGTTGTGTTGTGACAGAACAGGGCTGCTATTTGTCTCCCACTTCCAATGTGCTGAATGCTAAATCCCCATTGCAGTTCCAGCTTGCCAAGGCCACACACTCAGGTACTTTGGAAGGAATTCAAGGCCAGAGAGGACTACTCTAAATGCTCCTGTTTAGACAAAGAAAATTTAAGACTTCTGAAATCCTACCTACAGGGATCTCCCTTGACTTATCTGGAAGCCTGGTAGGGTTTTGCATACAAGACTAATTCTGTCAAGTCTGTTCTTGTTTCCAATTAATTTCTAACATAGATGTGTCAGTTCACAACTGTCAAACCATACATGCTTTGGTATTCATCTCTCTTCAGTCTTAATCCTAAAAGTGAATCAAATACAGTAGCCCTTCAGTTCAAAAGCTGTCTCATTTAAGCTCATCGTTTTCCCTACAGACATGAGTATCTTCTATTAATCTTCTAGTGGCTTCAGGACATTAAAGAACATAACCTGCCTGCATACCTGTCAGACAGCAGTATCAGCTGCTGACATTCAAGTCAGAATCTGTCATATATACAAGCAGCTTTAGATGCACAGCTTTAAGGCTCAGGATCAGCTCACCCTACAGTTATTGGACCATCACGTATAACATGAAGCTGGTTATTTCATTCATAACATATTCTTGACTAAAACCAACATATCTGCCAAGAGTAAGAAAAACTATTTTACTCTCAACACCTGTTGCAAGTGCTTAGAAGATAGAAAAGGTGAGCCTTAGTGCCCCAACCAATTTCAGTATGACAAAGGGAGAGCTGCCTCAGGAAACTGACATTTCTTCAGGTTTCAGAAAAGTCTGCAGAAACGTAAAATCTAATTCTCTGCTCACCCTTCTCCAGATAACAGGCTGGCAGACAACTTGAGGCACAAGTAGTTCCACTTCTCAGAGGATTTACATAAACTATCTCTTTACAAGAAAATAAGTCTGATTACCTTGGAGGCAATTCCACTAATACCGTAAGGAAAGAACACACCTCTATAAAGAATTGACAGTTCCACTGTCCCTTACCAACAACAGAAAATACATCTCTTGCAATACAAACTCTGGATTTGCAGCACATGACACTGCATTGTAAGTCACAGCAAGGGCAAATGGTTTTAATGTATCAGTGAAAAATCAAGAAATAGAGCACAGAATTTGCACTGACACACAAAAGAATACATAAGTGTGAGGACCATCCGAAATGCATGTTATCTTCTTGCAAGCTTCTTCAACAGTTTACCATAAAAATCTAAGTAAAAAAATCAAATAAAACATACAATTTTTTCAGCTGTTTGAGTCCATTTTATAGAACATGCTGATTTCACTCTTGATTTAAATCTCAAAGTGCTCACATTCACAATAAATGTTCATTTATATACCCAAAAGGGAAGTCTTACCTGCTAAAATTCTAACATATGCAAAACTATTCAAAAATCAGTAAATTGCCATCACTGAACTTGGCACAACACCAGGTACACCAAGACAGGATTTTAACTGCTAGAAGTACACACATACACCTGCTTTACTCCAGCAAGCGCACGATCATCTTTTTAAAGACAAGGAGTAGCTTGTGAATTAGCCTTAGCTAATTCACCATTTAGCAAACAAGGTAGTATGTTGGAACCAGCATAATTACACCCATCAGCACTATGGTTACTCCAGATTTCTTTGCACATTTTTATCAAGACTAACACAGCCCTTAAATTTTCATGACTAGCTGCTTGTGGTAAGGGTCTATTTTCTCCCCAGCTACACTACATTTCATAGGCTACCATCTGGCCCTCTAAAAGCAGCCTTACGGAAACAAAAAATAAAGCAAACTTTCATAGCTTAGGCCAACAGGAAGAATAAAATTCAAAACTGCTTATTCTAATCCCAAAGCTATTTTTAAAACTACCTATCTCAACATGTACACTACTTACCATTTATAAGATACTAAACAAATGTTATGCTAAAATGAGATTTTTGTTCTGTATTAGGTGCAAAATGCTTGCTAGCTTTTTTAGGTTTTTTTTTTTTAGTTTGCTATTCTGTTCTGAACATGACTCAGTAACTAATATTGGGAGTATTTGTTTTACATTGAAATGTATATATGTGAAAATCTGTGTTGAAAACAAAACAGTCTACAATGAAAGGTCAAGTTCGATGGAGTGGAAAAAAGCCTGAAGGCTTCCCTTCAAATCAAATTTGAGTTTTCTTCAAAGGTCAATGTTACTGAAATTCCTCTTTCAATTTTCTTCATTATTAGGCTTCAGGAATGCTTTGAAATATTATTGATCTAAGCATTTGGGGAAAGCCTTCAAACTGATAAAAATTTGTCACTGCATAACCAGCACAATGCAGCTTCCACAGCACATCAGTTCCTGTGATTAAAGAGGCTTTTCTATCATACACCTTTGATCAAAAATTTAGAAACAGTTTGCTTGAATGTTCCAAAAAATCCTCTATCAAGATGCTCAAAGTCTAAGAAGTATTTCCCCGCATAGAACGCAGATCTTTTTCACACAGCAATCCAAGTAACCAGATTCTTTGTTTTGGGATGACCCAGTGATTTCTGTACTCCTAGTGCATACCAGTTAGTGGTCATTAGAGCACTTACATGAGAGAAATCAAGATGATACTAACTCATGTATTTTTCCAGAGGAGGCTTCCTCAAGCCTACTTGCAAAGATTATATACCCTGCTTGTTCAAGTCTAATACAACTGCTGCATCAACTGCCATCACAGATAAGATTCATATTTATCAACTAAAGATACTAAATAAGAGCTACTTATAAAGCTACTAGATAAAGTTACTAAATAATTTCCTATGAATAATAAGATAAGCAGTTATAGAAGACTTGTTTAGCTTTACTCAAATTTGTGTCAGTTTAGGAAGAACTACACAAACTGATTGTACGAAACTCATTTTTCTTTCATGTTCTAGGTAACTGCAGAGTTCAATTTATACCTCAGGATCTACCTGACTAAAGTTGAGTCTTCAGTTAATCCACACTGCTTTAAAAGCACTCCAAAGTCATTGAATCTCTTGAAGTACTTTGCATTGAAGACAAGAAGAGGTGGAAAGATACAGCAGACATGCATGAAGCAACTACATCTTTGCACAGAAATAGATTAAACAAAAGTCAGGTCTAACACTTTCCCCTTGGACAAATCTTATTTAGAAAGGGATCTAGACCAGGCAGCATTCCTTTCCAGTTACATATCTTAGAAGTACAATAAATCACAGGAGTAGCTACTAGCAGAATACTAGTTAGAGAGTTTTCACTTGCCATAATAAATCATCCTAAATAAACTAGCTACATAAATTTGGGGTGTTTTTCTCTTGGTCAGGGTAGACCAACATGCCTAAGATTTTCTACTTAATTCTGAAGTTTAAAAATAATACAAGTTCTCAGTAGGGGGATGGGGACAGGGACAAATGAGAGAGGGGTAGGACAGGACACAACATGTTATGAAATACTTTTTTTTTATATTAATTACCTTACGAAGTGTACAGTTTCCCCTGAAAACTCACATATAAAGTTCTTTATCCTTAGTATCAATACACATCACAATTAAATGTCCTGATTAGTATATTCCCTGATGTAGTGAGTATGGTTCACCCTTTATTTTAAGAAGGATGCTCATACAATTTGTAACACAAGAAACTTTCATAAGTGGCATTTAAGTGCTTTGCAATTTCAGGGAAAGAGTGGCACAAAGGCTGAGATAAATATTTGCTTTCTTGGTAATTTAGCAAAACGAAATTTAACACAAGGCAGCTCTGGCATAATCTAATCCTTATAGACAGGGTGACACCTAAACAATGACATCACTCCCCCTCTCATTGAGAAATCGTTTGTTTCGACTTCCACTCAGGTACTTTCAGAGCATTTGGGAACAGCACCTTTTTGCATCAGCACCTGGCTAATATCAATGCACTTCATAACATTAAACATCCTGTTACAGCAAGAGCAGATGTCAGACACCTGAAAGCCATTATAGCAAGAAAGCAAGCACTCAACTCCAAGACCTGTATGCCACATGAAGCAATTGTGCAGATATGGAGGAGGCATGGGAAAGGGATGGGGCATTCATACACAACATAAGCAGCTAAGGGACTTGCTGGAGCTGGAGGCTCTCCTTGCAACTCCTGAAATTCTATATTGCTGTCACAAATGCTAGTGCTTCCATTATACTTTCATAGATGGCTTCCGGTGTTTGCTAAACCCCCAGTTATCCTTCCATCAAGGAGCAGATTAAAGAGGCTTCTCTGCACAGATTTTGAGCAACTATTCCCTCCAAGCTCACATGTACCTCACAGGGAACCATCTCCCACAGAAGAGGGGTTTGTAGCTTTTCTTTTTTTTTTTGGCCACAATTCCCCATTGCAAAATTTCAATCATTGTCTCTGCTCACTCACCCTGAACCAGATATAAGCTTCAGTCAGATGTACGGCTGAGCAAACGGGACAAGATCAACAGTCGCACTAAAAAGGGGTTCACCATGCCTACTTCAGAGGAAAACTAGGCTTCAGTACAAAGTAAATACATGCCAAAGAGAACAGCCAAAGAGAAATACATAACCTTTTCATTTCTACAGTGATGTGGGGATAATTAGCCAGGCAACACATTTCAGTGGTCATTGATTGGCTTAAAAACAAAGCAGGTCTTCTTTTCCACTCTTCCTCTCCTGCTGCTGCCGCCCAAGGACCCATTTACTCTCCTGCCACATGCAAAGAGGCTGTGAGCATAATGCAGAGCCAAATTCACTTACACACAAACCCTTCTTACAGAAAGGAATAGTGACATCCAAGATCACCTCACAATGTTAGCAAAACCATGCCCATGGGACATGCATATAGAGGAGAGGAGATTGTTCAATACCCCACAACTTATAGATATTCCCCAATCATTAAAGAAGAGTACTATGCACATTAGCAAAAAGTATCTCCACAGGAAAGCCTGTTCAAATATGACTACAGTATTAGGGCTGCAGCTGTCATAAGGGAAAAATTACAAACATTACTCAGACTGAATTGCACACTTTTGAATAGATTCCTTTTTCCTGCATCAGAGCAACACCTCTAGCACTGTCACTAGATAAAGGTATCAGAAATGCTGTTGTGTGACCCTTCTTAATATAATAGCCACTTTACAAAAGCTAAAACACAGGAAATCACTTCCTCAGTCTTTGCTTATTCCCTTTTTAGGGCAGCCTTGCAACATTCCTGTACAAGATGGGCATTATGGACTGAGGTCATGTCAAGTGGGAAATTACGGAAACTTTACCCAGGAACTGATTCACTCTATCCTCCATCCTCTTATTTCCATGAGGAATGCCTCTTCACAAGCCAGCAGATCTCACTTACTTTATTACAGATTACAGCTTTTCTTGTGTAGCTGCACACAAGTACATGATGCCCCAACTTCTCTTAATGGAGTCCCTTTCAATTTATATAGGGGTAGGAACATTCATGGGATATCTTTTCTATGTCCAGCACTAAAAAATCAGAATATGCTGAAGCACACTAAAACAACACAAATATTCCCACACCTTCAGGATCCCCCATCCCTTTAATTATTTTTCCTATCCCTACCTGCTGGAGCTTTTCTTGATAAGAAACCCACAGCCCCCTTCAAGGGACTTTTGTCTGCCTCTTCTTCTTCCCTAGTGCCTGGATAAAACAGAGCCCTTACTTACCCTTTTTTCCTTCAACATTCAGGTAACAAGCATGAAACTTATGTCTCGCTGCATTTTCCTCTAATAAAACAGAGCCAACAAACCAAATCTCCAGGTACCTTTGTTACAGCAGGAGAGTCAAAGAGCACAAGACAGCCCCAGGCAGCCACACAAAGAGGAGTATAATTTTCTTCCCTGCTTTTCTAGGCACAGGTGCCTCCTCACCTGCTCACCTCGTCAGGGCCAGGTGGGGAACACATGTTCCATGGGACAGCAGGGAGAGCTGACTATTGTTCTTTATATACAATGAGTGCAGAGCCATTTCAGTAGGCTTTGAGAGCTTACAAAGAGCTGGAATGTCAGTAACTTTGCTAATTCTAGTGAAACTCTGCCAGATTTCCAGGGGTGCTTCATTTACAGAAAGCTAATGGCATTGCTTTTAAAAAATGCTTGGTCTAAGTAGTTGTGGTTTATGAAGTGGAAGTTTGGAGAGATTTTTAGCTGCTCTTAATTTATCTGTGAATACTGCAATTCTGTACGATCTGGAACATGTTTTCTTTAATCAAATTGTATCTCACATTCTTTTTGCTGATAAAAAAAATCCTAATTATCTCTTCCAGACCTAATAAAAACAGGACAGTTATTCTGTGACATTTACATGTGCCAGGAATTGCTGGATAGTCTTCTTTTACTGATTTAGGGCTTTTGCAGATCCTGAAGTCAAAGATTGGCTGGTAGCTTATGAATCTTGAGATACCAGAAAAGAACTGACTAAGTCTTAACCACAAAACCACGATGTGCTAGCACCAGGGCAGGTTAATCCAACCAAAATTAATCTTCTGAAATAGATCACCTGAGCCAGATTTAACTCTAGTTACATCTGTACATTATAGTTTCAGCTGACTTATTACTTTGTAGTCTCTTTTTTACCCAAAGCAAGGCACTTAAAGGGTCCTTTTTCATTTTGTGTCCCCCTCAAAAAAAAAAAACCAAACCAAAGCTGAATCAGTAAAAGAATAGCAGCCTTAGGTCTAAGAAAAAGACATACTGCTATTATGTAGGTATTTTAGTTCCCCTTGATTTATAAATACATAATTTTTATGCAGCCTGGCTTGCCCAGCAACCCTGACTTGTTTCCCATTACCCAAAGGAGAAGGGAGGCAGCTCACTCAGTGAACTCAGCCTGAACAGTGCCTCCTCCTGGTTTTGCATGAGCCGTGGTTTGCCGCAGGGGCCAATGGGGCTGCTGCTGCAAGTGGGAAGCCTTCGCCTCCTGCCACTAGCCACAGGCATTGCCCCATCCACAATCCAGCAGTGCAACCCACCTCTTTGCATCAGGCAACAGCTGTTCTCCCACTCCCAGCAGTGAGAACAAAACTCAACCCATGAGGGATCCTAAAACCCAGATATGTCCGATGCAGCTGACAAAGCTGGACCACCCTACAGCTAGGAAATGAACACATTCCTTATCTAAGTGCAGGATCTCTTTTCATTAGATAACATATCTAATGTTTGGGATTGTTGTGAAATGTTGCTTTTTGACTTTCTTTGCAAGAAGCCTAGTTACCCTATGTGCATTGAAGTTATCTCATTGCCAGCAACTGAAAAAGTGTGGGTGCCAGTGTGTGAATACCAAATAATGAAGGAATCCCCAGGAGATGTCTGATTCAATTTCCTCTGTAGTACAAGACAAACATGAAAATTCATTGTCTTGATTAGCTTCAGTGCAGGGAAACATCTTTCACAGCTGATTGTAAATCTTCTGAATGATCTCATTTCGCTTTTAACCTTCCTCTCTTCTTCATCCCTGCACAGATTATTCCAGCCCAGACATTCATTTATTTAAACAGCCTTAGACATGCATACATTGTCTCCAGTCAGAACAAGAAGCCTCTGAAGTGCACAAATAAGACTTAGAGCATTATAAACATCCTTCAGAGTTTCTTAGTACAAACATATACTGCTGATCTTATTCCTGGAAATAAGAAAACTACAAGAAGCATCCCCATCACATAAAATACATCTGCTTTCCTCAAAACTGCTGGTGTTAAACCCAGGGAATGGTGGAATAGTTTAAAAACTAGAGACTGTACCCTGTGTTTTAAATCACCTTTCTAAGGACCTCCACAGTGATATGAAAGCTAGCAATGTGTGAAAGCTTGGTGCCAGTCGAGGTCACAGAAACAGGGAATGAGTGCTGTGATCTAATGAGACACTGGCAGCATGCTCACACAGCTGCATTATTCTTACAGCCACTGCTTCTGTGTTATCTGTGCTGACTCCTTTGCCCTTCCATTGCTTCGTCTGTGATGTTTCCATTACAGTAACTGAAAGAATTCCTCAAACATCAAGAACTTTTATAACAAAGAGAGAAATCACTCTCTAACATGTTTTTCTGGAATTTTATTAATGCAGAGGATAATGGAAATTACTGATCTGCTTTCAAAAGGCATACGGAAGATTAAATCTCAAACAGAGCATTGTATATCAATCTGGTTTCTCTCAGCATTCCCCATAGTTCAGAAAAACTAAAATCAAAGCTGTTACATGCTTCACCAAGCAAAATATAAAGAATCCCAATCTCACAAGATACAGTCCTACCTCATATACTTTTTGGTCTTAATCATGTTTTAGAAACTTCATTTAGCTATAGATTTTACAGAATCTGCATGAAATAGAATCACAGAATCATAGAATGGTTTGGGCTGGAAAGGACCTTAAGATCATCTAGTTCCAACCCCCCCTCCCACGGGCATGGACACCTCACACCAAACCATGGCACC
>JARCZZ010045960.1:0-48240 GCA_030323915.1 Brotogeris chrysoptera | reverse complement strand
ACAAGAGAAATACAAAGAAAGAGAATACAACTGCTCACCAAGCCCCACCCAGCCAGTGCACCCCCCAGCAGCAAACCTGCTGTCTCTGCTTCCTCCTGGGTCCCCCTCAACCCTGCCATAGCATGAGATGCAGAAAGTCCTTGGCCAGACCAAACACTACCAAGCAGTAACTAAAAACACTGGTGCTATCAGCGCTGTTCCAAGGCCCAAAAATCAAAAACACAGTGCTGCACCAGCTGCCAAGGAGGAGAAAAATGATTGCTGCTGCTGAACCGATGGCAATCCACCGCTTATTCCATACCATTCACGTCATGCTCAGATCCCACATTTTCCATATACCATCACATGTATAATGGAGAAAAAATTTATACATCCACAAACACACAGACAGAGGTCATCCCTTAGTGCATGGACCAATCCCTACAAAACTGCTGAGTCCATCCAGTCCATGACATTAGGCTCCATCTTTTGTAAGAGTCTTTCAGAGCAGGTGAGGCTGTGTGCAGTGTTCACACTCGTGAACACCTGAGCAATAGTGTCCATTGCTAAGTCCACCTCTCGATCATAAGTCCACCCCTCGATCATAAGTCCACCCCTCAATCATGAATCCATCTGTATGTTGCATCTCTGCCCTGATGGCCTGAGGTGTCGCCAGGCTCAAAATATTTCACCCTCATGTTGCCAATTTAGGTCCATCTGAGCCACATCTTTTTAGCCGCTTGTCACTGGGGACTCTATACAGCTGCCTTCCATCTGCGACGCTTCCAAAGCACTGGAGGGGTCCAGAGGACTAGATACTCACACTCGCCCATATTGTCCCATGCACCCTGCCACTCATGAGTGTCCAGCTTTGGGGAAAGTCTCTTGGTCATCCAACATGGCAGTCCAACCCCAGGCAAGACCCACACCCCACTCTGCTTAACTCTGGGGACCAGACAGAATGGTCATGGGCAAAACACACTCTGTATGCGTGCCAACATGGTGATCCCCATCACAATCAGCAGGCAGGTCTCAAGGGTGCTTAAAGGCCATTCAAACCCTTCAGAACTCTCAAATGAGGCTGCTGTACTTGTCACTGGGGCTAGGGTAGCTGCTGTGCTTGCCAGCTCTCTCCCCACCAGCTGCTCTTTCTCTGAGTCCAGATCTTCCTCCTCTGCCTTGCTGGGAAGTTCTGCACGGCCTCCTGCATCCTCCTGGGGCTCGGGCTCTGTGGGCTCTGTGAGCGGCTGCTGGGGAGTGCTCTTGGTCACCACGGGGCTGGGCTCTGCCGCCGCCTGTCCCACCTGCTTGTTACCCACGGGGCTCGGCTCGGCTCGGCCTTGGGCACCCCCCAGCAGCAAATCCCCCACAGTCCACAAAAACCTGACCATGCCATGAACCCCCAGTCCACCACCACCACATCCTTCCAGGTCTCTGCTCTCTGTTTTCACATCCTGGACATGATGTGCTATGGTATGGAATAACCTCTTTGCTCAGTTTGGGTCAGGTGTCCTGTCTCTGCTTCCTCCCAGCTCCCCTCCTCCCTGGCATAGCATGAGACTCAGAAAGTCCTTGGCCAGACAAAACACTACCAAGCAGTAACTGAAAACATTGGTGTTATCAGCACTGTTCCCAGGCCCAAATATCAAAACCACAGTGCTGCACTAACTACCAGGAAGGAGAAAAAATGACTGCTGCTGTTGAACCCATGACAAGTTCATATGGTGGTTCAGAGAAAACTCCATGAACAAACTTGTCAACAAAGTCTTCTAGTTGACAAGCAGGCATTCTTTATTATGGTGCCGGGAGACACGGGGGATAGCTCCTCCTAGCGTGTGTCCCCTTATTGCTGCACAAGCAGTCCTTATATAGCTATGGAGCATACATACATATTCATGAGGTTACATATGGATTGTATCATTTTCCAGAAAGTTCCCCGCATGCGTACAAAAATGTGGTGGTGATCTCTGAGGGTCGTTTACTTCTTCCAACAATTTCATCACTGCTGGCAGCCTTTGAAGCATGTGCAGTAGATGCTTATACCATCTTTATCGGTTCGTTAACACCACAGACATAATAAACATCCCATCCACCTGCTTATCAGTTAGTTTAACTGAAGCCTATCCTGAGCCCCTGTCTTTCCAGATGCTCGCTATCTTTACATCTTGTTCTTCTAGCCTGTTTTACACTCATTTTGTACTAAGGTCATAAAGGCCTAAACTACGTCAACTGCAGCAGTTTATCTTGTACAAGAATTCTCAGTATGGTCTCTAGCTGTACTCTATATTTTTCTCTGTATATCATCCATCCCAGTAATTTTCCGTTACTACTGTTACAAAGCCACCAAACTTGACATTACTTAAAATTGATTCTAAAGGCTTATATATTTCATTTTGTAATTTTTTTACCCCCCTTGTCTCAATGGGGAAAATAAAACTGGATTTTTTTTTTTTTCTGTTTGGGTGTGGTTTTTGTTTGTTTGTTTGTTTTGGGGGGATATATTTTTTTTTAATTTTGAAAAATTATGACTATTTTACTTTTAGGGTACAAATATAAAAAGAAAAAAATGCTGAAAGAAGATCAAGCCTATTCTCAGCCCCATGGAAATATCAACTATATTTAATCCATTTTAAGGTAAGTGCAATTAATTTATTCCTAGCAGTGACGAACTTCCATAACAGTCCAAGAAAATTTCTTCAGTGAAACTTATTCAGTGATTTTTCCCCTGATACTTAACTTTCTGCATTGTCACTATCAATAACTCTTTCCAGTTAGAAAGTGGGCCTCTGAAAAATACTTCCTGGATATGACTCTCCAAGATACTCGTAATTGTTTTTTCTAGAGTATCTTTTTAGCTTGTTAATGAGAATATTCTCCTATTTTGTAGTATTACATTCTTTAAAAATGAAGAAAAATACAATATCTAATGCCTCACACATATTAATGCATTTTAAATCAAAAGAAAAATACCTTGCTTTTATATGATTTTTTTTAATGATTCTGTAAGACCTTCTTATTATTTTTGTGTTTATAAACAGTTTGTTTCATTATTTATTTCAACATAAGCCCAGCATTTCATTTTCTCCTCTTTTTTTAAAATAGTCTATATATTTGCCATTTTACTCCTGTGTGAAAGATAACCACTGATGTCTCAAAGAGCTTCAATCAATTCTCTCAAGTAGTTTGGGTGAATTTCTTCCAAATGTATATGTATCTGATTTAGAACTAAGTTTCTGTTCTGGTCTTTGGCTACCCTGTCACAAATTCTTTTTCCTTTGCCACAAATGTTATCTGTTCTAAAATTACCACAGAGGAGATTCTTAGTTAAGATTGATGCAGAAAAGTTATTAACACTCTGACCTAAAAACATTAACCATTGTTTGTTTTACTTCTCATCTGAGAAGCAGACCAGCTCTTTCCTTCATTCTTCTCTTATTACTCATGTTCTTGCAGAATTCTTCTTTTTATTCTTCATGAGCCTTGCTAGCTGTATGAGGTCTTTTGATGTTTCTCTTGTATTTCTGTGTTATTTTTTATATTTACACTCTTAATACCTTTACTCCTTTTCTGTAAGCTTTTTTTTTTGTGATCAAGTCATTGAGGAACTCATTATTTAGCTAACTTTGTACTTCACTAATCTTACTATGCTTTCTTTATTTCAGGATAACTTTTGCTTTTAGTCTTAATATTTCTTCCTTAAGTAACTGTCAACCTCTCCAGAATCCCTTTTCCCCTTAGACATCAGGTTTTACCTAGTGATTTTCTGAGCTTGCTGAAATTTCAGTTCTACTTTATATATTCACCCTTTTTCTTTCAAAAAATCATGTGTTGGACAACTTTATCCTTACTCAGATTCAGTCCATGGAATCTACTAATTCCTTTGATCACCTGATCAATTATGTCATTAAGTAAAATCCAAACAAATGTTGTCTCACAGCTTAGTGTGTGATTTTCCTTTATTAGAATTTTACATTTCTGTAGAATTTGCAAGATGTGTTTGGCTACTTATAAGAAGATAATTTTATCTAATCGATAAGAACAGTTCCAGACTGTCTAAGAATTACAATAATGAATGTCATTTATTCATGTAAACATCCAAAAGCAAAAGTTTTGAAAACTAATGTGGCTGGAATGTATTTACAAGATCTAAAGGATCAGTGCTTCTGCTTTTGTATATCTCATGAAACAAATTGTGAAGGACAGAATCTCCCATAAGCTGTCACCTGTGAGACATATGTATGTTGACAGAATTGATAGATTTCTGTAAGCAAATATTTGCTATTCATGTTTGTTAAATAGGATTTTCTAAATCATAGGCACTCATTGCATGTGATTATCAGCATAATACTGTCGATTCAGTCAGGAACAACACAAAAGAAGAACAACAGAATCCATTGATTTTAAACTATGAACCGTATTGAATAGGCATTTTCCAGATAGGAAAATTAAACATTGTGTTAATCAATTAAAATATGTAAATAATAGATTTCTTAATTATGGTAAATAGTTATTTAAGATTATTATTTTATAAAGCTACTAAAATAATAGTATTTAGTAATAGATCTTTTTGTAATAATCAGTTATTTTTTAGTAAATTGATAGAACTCATAACTAACATATTTTTAAACAAAAGACGTAAGTGTAACACAAAAATTATATAGCACTTTTCTGGCTTAACCTCAATTTTAGTATCATGCATGCCACTTAATTGAAATTTTTACAGCAAAGTCTTGGCTGTAGCACTGCATTTCCTTCTGTGTTAATGAACACCAACATTAGAATTCAATTAGTAATGACACTAATATAATCTCATTTGCTCTTACTAGCATGCCCCTTCCAGCACACTAAATGACTGTCACAAAGAAATCCTGTACATACTGATAAAGTTCCTGGTGTAGGATTTCTTTACAGAGATAAAGAGAACAGTATTAACTGTATCTTTTTGTTGCATAAGGAATATAGTAATGATGGTTTAAATAAAGTATGAAATCAAATAAATTCCCATGGATTTGATGTGACATGTGTATATTATTCACAACATCATCTGATTATTTTTTCCACCAGTGTATGCAGGTCTAATTTTTCTCCCCACTTTTTAGAATGTTTAAGCATAGTTTGGATCAGACCAATAATTAATAAGAAAATAATCCTTAGAAGAAAATCATTGCTGTTCTAACAAACTCTCATTTAGGAAACTCAATTGGTAAAATTTACATCCCCAATGCTACATAATTACAATACTTCTCTAAGAATAGATGGCTAAGTATGTATAGTGTACTAAACAACTAACAATCCAGTACGAGAATGTAGTCATTTTTGCATTATCAATAATCAGCTACCTCTCAGAAAAGGAAGAAACCTCCTGTTATTAACATTATACTCTTTTCTGAGAAGCATCAAAAATGCTGATGATGACTCACTGTAATACCACTCCCATCTCCTTCTTAAGGAAAACTAGTACCATCCATCTTAGTACCCAGAGCGATACTGGAAGGGTTAGTATAACACTCAAGAAACAGTAGAAAGTTAAATCACTGTTAACTGTAGTGTTATTGAGAATTATTTATCTGGATTCTTTGGATTAAAAATGTTGAAATAATTGCAGCTAGACTAGTAACAACCATTAGATTGCTAATTCTGAAATTAGATTATGAATAAATTCTTGCATCTGTACATATTTACCCTACACAAACTGCATGGTGTACTTGGTGTGTTGTCCAGCATTTGACTGTCATTGTACCTTAGGTATGACATCCTGGATTCACCTAGAGTTACAGTTACTCTGCAGGGTCCAGTAGGTGCTCTGGGTCAGATGGAAAGAGAGAGGGTTCAAGAAGCCATGCCGAAACTTCAGATTTGGGGCCACAGATTATTTATACAGGATCAGCAGTTGCTCTTCAGAACTTGAATGTAAATTTTTAAATTCCCTATTGTGCTGTTGTTTGAAAGATAATACATGCGGTTGCAGTCTGAAGAAAAGTCCACTGATAGTGAGGTCACGAATGCAGAGAGCAAAGGTTTTAGCAATCTAGAATTAAGATGTGAGTTGTACAAAGGGAAGGAATACAAAACTATGCAGAAGGAGGAAAAGCAACAGAGGCTCTTTTACCAATCGTAAGAGTAAATGCTCTACAAATGCACTGGAGTTGTAAAGTTAACAGGGATGTTAAGATCTATTTTATTACACTTCAGAATCTGGAAGGCATGTAGCAAAAGAGGTAACAGAAAAAAAGGATTATATTGTATGTCAAACATTAAAGTTTAGCTCCAAGAATGGGATCATCTTGCCTTTAAAAAAATATTTCCCATATGATGCTCTCCAAATCATGGAAATCAAATTTTCCAAGCTGCACTCAGTCTCTGGTTCTCTACTGTACAAATAACATTAAAGGTGTTGAATGAGATAAAATGAAACTAGCTTAAAATGAAAAGGGTATCAAAATGTCAAGTGCTGCGAAAGAACAGGCTCTAGCTATCTCAAGTGGGGAGAAAAATAAAGTATTTATGCATGGAAGTTTAATTACCACATCTCTGAATTTTTAAGGACTTGGTTTTTCAAAGCCATTTCAGATCTATGCAAGCATAAACATCTTTAAAAATATTTATAGCAGTTATTCTTTGTGGTTGAAGTTCAGCAGAGAAAATAATGGTAAAAAATGCAGATCAAAACCATAAAACAAGGTATTCTGGTTGGGAAAAAGGGAAAAAGGGATAGGCCAGATCCTCAGGAATATAAACTACCACTTAATATGGCTTCCACCAAACTGTAAATGCAGCTTTAGTTATATAATACTGCAACAGACTGGTGGATTATGGACCCAAACGTTATGTTTGGTTACGTTAGAAACTCAGAAAAACAGCATCTCAGGAGCTTCAGATTATTTGGAAAAAACAACCAAAACAAAAAACCCTTAAACAATGAAACCCACACAAACTGAAACAAAACCCAAGCCAAACAAACAAACAAACAAACCAAATGCCTCCACCTCCCAAATTCACTCAGAGGGTAGTGCAGCCTTGGGCTTGGTTACCCTTTCAGGGAGTGAAATCTTCATTCAAAGATGTTTCCAAACCTTTGCTAGACAAAGCTCTTGACCTGATCTAACAGTAGGCTGTTAATCATTTTTATGAAAGTAGAAAGTTGGCCTTGATGACCTGTGGGGCTCCAACCAGGTAACTCTGCTACGGTTCTATGATAAAGCCATTCCTTTTGTCACAAAAACTGATAACTTTTTTTCTCACAAGCACTCTTTTCTCACAAGAACTTCTGTGTCACTGTCAGAAGCCAATAGTACTTCAATAACTTCTAGTAGATTCAACTGAAGTGATGCACTTGAGAAGACTTACCATAAAGCAGATTTAATCGGAAAAGGAGAAGTACAAAGCATCTTATACCTTACAGCCAAAACTAAGAACTTAACAGGGAACATTGGGGTGAGAGAAGGGAAAGCACACAGGGATGTGAACTTGGCCACAGCAATCATCTTATTTAACAAGATCATAACACCGGGATTCTTTTCAGCAGAAGAACTGATATCACACCTTTAGCCACAGATTTTGTTTAATCCAAATGCCTTACAGAAAAAATTAAAAATTGCCTTTGTGGTTTCAAACTAGAATGTGCCCTCTGGCTTGGCATGGGCTACTTTCTGAAATGGTTTAGAACTTCAGAAATGATCAGTAATATCCCATTGCTATTGGTAAGTTATTTACTCACAAGGCAAGTTTTCAAAGAGAGTGTAGCTGGACTAGAATTATGTTTTGAGGATATTGTAAACAAATAATCATCACAATTTTATTTGTGATGGAAGACTCTAAGATGGGTTCCAATGGAAAAGGAAAGCAGCACTTTTCAAGGAATCATGCAAGATAATTGTTGCATCATTGTTATATTTATCTGCTACAATTTTAGAATAACCATACACTTTTTTTTAGGTATTGTTTTTATTATGTAATATTTTCTTCCCCTCTATTATCTCACCTCTTCAGATGTTCTCAAGTATAACAACAAAATCAAAGATATGCTACAAGTCTCAAAGTCCAGCTGATGGAAAATACCTGATTAAAATAATACTATATATTTAGTTCATGCATTACAGTTTTTATCCAGTTGTAGCAGATTTCCATGAATAATTATGGCTACAGTACTGTCTTTATCATCTGAAAAGTTCCCTCTGCAAAATCCTTTTTATTGTTATGAAAGCTGGTGTAATGGTATGCTACTTTGCAAGACAGTAACATAAACTAGGTTATTTTAGGAACATGGAGATGCTCATTGCTCTCAAGTTGCATAAACATAAATAAATGATAACTTTAAAATATTTAAATTAGTCATGGTATATTTTATGATGCAGTTTCCCAGGTTATCTGCCATAAAATCATAGAATAGAATCATAGAATAGTTAGGGTTGGAAAGGACCTCAAGATCATCTAGTTCCAAACCCCCTGCCATGGGCAGCGACACCTCCCACTAAACCATGCCACCCAAGGCTCTGCCCAGCCTGGCCTTGAACACTGCCAGTGAAGGAGCATTCCCAACTTCCTTGGGTAACCCATTCCACTGACTCACCACCCTTGCAATAAAGAATTTCTTCCTCATATCCAATCTCAACTTCCCCTGTTTGAACCTGTTACCCCTTTTTCTATCACTACGGTCCCTCATGAAGAGTCCTTCCTCAGCATCCCTATAAAGCCCCTTCAGATACTGGAAGGCTGCTATAAGGTCTCCATGCAGCTTTCTCTTCTCCAGCCTGAACAGCCCCAACATTCTCAGCCTATCTTCATATGGCAGGTGCTCCAGTCCCATGATCATCCTCGTGGCCCTCCTCTGCACTTGCTCCAAGAGTTCCATGTCCTTTTCATGTTGAGGACACCAGAACTGCACACAATACTCCAAGTGAGGTCTCCTGAGAGCAGAGGAGAGGGGCAGGATCACCTCCCTTGACCTCCTGGTCATGCTCCTTTGGATGCAGCCCAGGATATGGTTGGCTTTCTGGGCTGCAAGCGTACACTGAAGCCAGCTCATGTTCATTTTCTCATCGACTAACACCCCCAGGTCCTTCTCTGCAGGGCTGCTCTGAATCTCTTCTCTGCCCAACCTGGAGCTGTGTCTGGGATTGCTCCGACCCAGGTGTAGGACCTTGCACTTGGCATGGTTCAACTTCATCGGGTTGGCATCAGCCCACTTCACAAGCATGTCAAGGTCCCTCTGCATGGCATTCCTTCCCTCCAATGTATCAAGCTAACCACACAGCTTGGTGTCGTTTAGCAAACTGTGCATTTTACCCAGCTGTTTTAAATGGAATATTTTGCTTATACTTTCACCTGTTAATTGATGAAGAGATTCTTTGGATGAATCACCACAGTTGCTTCCATGAAATTCTGATAATTTTTCATTTACTTAGGGAACTAGCTTGTCTTTAGGAACCTGGGCATGCTTGTCGGCAGCAGGCTCAGCAGGAGTCAGAAGTGTGCCCCGACAGCCAAGAGGGCAAACTGCATCCTGTGGTGCATTAAATTTACCATAACCAATCAGTCAAAACGGTTATTATTCTGCTGCATTCCCTGTTGGTGTAGCCTCAGCTTGAGTGCTATGTTCAGTTCTGGTCTTCACAATTTTAGAAGAATGTGAAGGTCCTTGAATGCATCTAAAGGATGGAAATAAAGCCGGGGAGAGTGCTGGAAGCAATGTCATATGAGGAGCAGCTAAGGACGCCAAGTTTTTCTAGTTTGGAGAAAAAGAGGCTAAGGAGTGACCTTACTGCTTTTTACAGCTTCCTGAACAGGGGAAGTGGATGATGAGCTCTTTTCACTGGAATTGTAGTCATAGGACACATAGGATTGGTTCAAAGCTGTGCCAGGAAATGTTTGCATTGGATATTGCCATGGGTTCAGCAGCAGCAGTCATTTTTCTCTTTCTTGGTAGCTGGTGAAGTGCTGTGATTTTGATTTTGGGACTGGGAACAGCGCTGATAACACCAGTGTTTTCAGTTACTGCTTGGTAATGTTTTGATCTGACCAAGGACTTCCTAAGTCTCATGCTCTGCCAGAGAGGAGGGGATGCTGGGAGGAAGGAGAGACAGGACACCTGACCCAAACTGACCAAAGCGGTTATTCCATACCACAACACGTCATATCCGGGATGAAAAAACAGAGAGCAGAGACCCAGAAGAGTGTGGTAGAGCACTGAGGGGGTTCACTGTTAGGGGTACACTGGCTGTTGTATTCTCTTCCTTGTATTTCTCTTGTATTATTACTGGTGGTAGCGGTAGTGATTTGTGTTATACTTTAGCTACTAAACTGTTCTTATCTCAACCTCTGCGAGTTGCATTTTTTTTCGATTCTCCCCCCCATTCCCCCGGGACTGGGGGAAGAAAGAGAGGGGCGTGAGTGAGTGAGAAAACTTCGTGGGTGAGGGGCTTAAACCACGACAGATATTAAGAAACATTTCTTTACCAAAAGGGTGATCAAACACATCATAGAGAGGCAGTTGTTGCCACAACACCAGTCGGCGCTTAAAAGGCATTTGGACAATGCCCTTAATAACATGTTTTAACTTGATCAGCCCTGAAGCGGTCAGGGAGTTCAACTAAATGGTTGCTCTATGTCCCTTTCAACTGAAATATCTATTCTATTCTATTAGTGATCATGTCTAATGGATACTGACACTAACTGTGAAAAAAGGACTTAGCAGTAATAAAAATCTAAATCTAGGCCATTTGTGAATTATAAATAAAGTATAATGCATTATAATAAATTGTTATTCCAAATCCCACTGACCATGCAGATAGGCAAATCCGTGTTAGCTCTAAAGTCTCATATAACCCTCAATTGAATAAGTCACTTCAGTTAGTGATGGCTGAACAGATGTGCAGAGCATTCTTCTTAAATGCACAGACAAAAAATTAAATATGTATACGTATTTAAGAATTTTAATATTTTCTTTAAGCTGTTACGTTATTTCAAAAAAGCAGATGACCTTTTGCATTGATCACTGTTCTCCCACTTCATTATCCCTTCACTGATTAGTAACAATACATTAAAAGCAAAACAAAAATACAAAAGCCAGAAATTAGAGGATATTGTATCACTGCAAGAGATGAAGATTTAATATAACTTCTATTTACATTTATAAATAGTCATTACAGACTGTTTGGTGTCCTGTACATTATGCACTCATAAAAGGACAACACTCATTTCACATGAAAACTTTGAATAAATTGGTGATTTGGAAAATAGTTTTATTGATTATACAGGAATTAACATATTTATGCTCAAAAACAAAACTGATCAGATCCACTGCAAACTGTCCTGTTTTGTACACAATTCAATTCCAAAGCAGAGGCAGAGTTCATGTAAGTCATTTGAGTCTACATAGTTAAACATTAAGTCAATTTGTCAAACTGTTTCTTCAGCTGGCAGCAGATCAGTTTTAAATAAGATAATTCAAATAATAAACATATCAGTTATGACTGCAAACATTTAATTTGAATAGTCATTACAGATATTTGACACTGTCATGGGTTCAGCATTAGCAGCCATTTTTCTCCTTCTTGGTAGCTGGTGAAGTGCTGTGGTTTTGATTTTGGGCCTGGCAACTGCACTGATAACACCAGTGTTTTCAGTTACTGCTTTGTAATGTTTTGATCTGACCAAGGACTTTCTGAGGCTCATGTTCTACCAGAGAGGAGGGGATGCTGGGAGGAAGGAGAGACAGGACACCTGACCCAAACTGACCAAAGCGGTTATTCCATACCACAACACGTCATGCCCAGTATATAAAGTGGGGGCAGTTACCCGGAAGGGCTAGATTGCTGCTCAGGTTGGGCCGAGCATCGGTCGGCAGGTAGTGAGTGGTTGTATTCTCTCCCCTTGTTATTTTGTTTGTCATTATTACTATTGGTGGTAGCAGCAGTGGTCTGTGTTATACCTTAGTTACTGGCCTGTTCTTATCTCAACCCCTGGGAGTTACATTCTTTTAATTCTCCTCCCCAACCCTCTGGGAGCGGTGGGAACAATATACGGAGGAGGTGAACAAGCGGCTACGACTGGTTCTGAGTTACTGGCTGGGCTTAAATACCAACAGACAGTTTCATAAGTCTGAAACACAGTATTATTAGGACTCTTGCAACTACTTCAGTCATTTCTTACTGGTTATAATGTAAGAATGTATGCAGAGCTATATGAGGTAATCCTTTACACTATTTTTTTGGTAACTGTCTTCAACTTGGCGAGTTCCACTATTACCTTCCTTGTCTGTACATAGCAAACATCTGGAAGTGAAACAGAAACCCACTAGGCCTTGCTGGTTTTATTTCCAGTTCTGGTTTGGTTTTTCCTCTAAAACTGACACTAAAAATCACCAATCAATATTTTTCACTGTCACTTTGTCAAATGTGTTCAATAACATATGTGTAAGAGAAGAGGTATAGGAAACCTGACCTAGAATTCAAAAGTCAAGGTATATTTTTACTAATGGTTTGGTTAACACACCCAACGTTATTGATTGCCTTCATTTTCAGAAGTTCTTATATGATTCCTCATACGGTGAATAAGAGCCGTGGGTATTGGATGCCTAAGAAGGCTAAACTATATTGTAATTGCACTTAGATAACAATTAATTTAAAAAATCCACGCTGAGTAGTAGTGAAAGTGTGACTTCACTATGCACCATGGACTGAGGTACGAGGATAAAAATTATATTCTGAATTAGTCTTATTTTCTTTGTAAGGTAGACACATGTACTTATGTGTGTTCAACGAATAAGCAAGAAAAGCCAAGAAGATACTGTCCTCTGTGAGAAGGGCAGAAAGAAAGCACAGATTCTTGCTATCTCTGTGACAAGAGAACCTTGGGTTGATATGAACTAAGACTAGGGAAGACACTCAGGACCCTGTAAGGCAGACTGCAGACTTACAGGGCAGTCTTTATTACCCAGTGGGCTCTTTTTCTGCCAAAGCCGTTTACTTTCAATATAGTGTCAGAAAGAACTACTTAACTGTCTGGCCCAGAAGCACTGCTATTAGCTCCTAGGGAACTTCAGTGCTCTCTCCTACTAAAAGGATTGGGACACATGTGCCAAAACACTGGTCTCCAATTTCCAGCAAATTATTTCCTTACATTTCCCAGCCCACAGCTGTCTCAGAGACTCGAGACAGTTGCTTGAAGTTTACAATCTGAATGATAGTAACATTTGAGAATTCACTTTATTATGGTAAGAATATTTAAGTTCTGAAATAAGAGGAGCGTGGGTGCATCAAACATTGGAAATCCAGGATGTCTATGTTGAGAACTGTATGAATTCCCTTTCAGGTATAGCAGCAATAAACAAAGTCACCATATAAAGAAACACCACCATAAGACTTCAGGGTTTAATCGGATCTGCTAGGTGAAATCAGAGTACCCTTAAGAATCACCTTCTTTAGAAGTGTTTAACGTTTAACAATTAATCATTCCTGTTGGCCACCAATTAATCAGTGGCTAGATAAAAGATTTCTGCTTGTAAGAACTCCATGTGAGACTTTAATAGTAGCAAGTGCAAGCCAATGAAAGGTTTTACAATAATGTAGGCATTCTTAGTGAGCCATCATTAGAATCCACTTTGGATTAGATTGCAATTCCAAACGGTTATTTACAGCTGGAAAATACAGAGCAATATTTCTGTAGAAACAGATGTTGGTCCATCTACAGTAGAACTCTATGAGTTTACATGAGTGAGAGTGCAATTCTTTATGTCCATAATTCTTGACATAACTACAATTCTGATGGAGAAATGATGCTCTCCTGTTTAAATTGCTTTAAACAACTGAATCACCCTGAGATCAATAAAAGATTACAGCGCTGCTAATATATTATTCTGAATTTGTAAAATAATTGAGGAAATCAAATTGTACCTATCCTTTAGTACTCCATTATGGAATAACTGGGCACTCCACTAATTTGATTTAATTATTATTATTGTTTTCAAAGCATGAAAGATGTATTCAAGTGATGATAACATTTCTATTTTAGAGGATTTCAACCATGGATAAATCCATAATTTGCTGTGGATGACCTCCTTTGTTTATCTGATATGATCAAAGAGCTGTAAGGTATAATTATGAATATGCTTTGGAGAGGAAGGTTCCCACATTCTTTTTATTATGTCTATATAGCACAGGATTATTTTTTCTTTCACTTGCCCCCCCCCCCCCAAAAAAAAAAAAAAGAACAAACAAAAAAAAAAAAACATGACGAAGCTGGAAGTATGTGCCAAGTGTGTGTAAGCCCTGGTCCCAAGCTCTGACTGTGCTCCACAAATACAGTATCATTTGATACTCAAAATAGTATAAGGAGTGTTACTTCTTCTAGACACTTACTTTGTGGGGCGAGAATTATACAAGACTGGTTACCTAACAAGGCAAATCACTCAGTAGCTTTCCAGAAAGCACAAACTAACCACAAAATTGGCCCTATAAATTCTCTAACAACCAGATTCTTTAGTATATAAATACTAAATTGCAGTCTTCCGTAAGCAATATATTTGCTTTAAAAGCTAAAGTTCATTTTCTTCATGCATTGTTCAATATATACACATAACATTTTATCCACTTATATGTTGTGAACAAGGAGGGAGGCTACACATGATAATGGTGGGAAGAAGGCAAAGAAGACCTTGAAAATACAAGGCTAAAACAAGACTATGGCAACCCTCTTAGATCTGATTAAGCTGTTGTACAACTGCATACTAAGACTGCAAGGTTCAGATACTTCATGAAGTATCTGATGCCAGATTCTCAGGGCCACTACGACATCCTGGTTGACAGATATCCAATGACTCTTTAATTTTTTGACTCATAAATAGGAAGTATTTGGTGTTGTGAATGGAGTACAGGAATTTGTGATCTTTTCTTTCTTTGCTGGTTTGGGAGCCATTTCTCAAAAAGCTAAGTAATTACAAAATGGAACCTTGTGAATATGTGATGGAAAAGAACACAAGCATGTTTTACTTTAAATGTAGCTGAAAATAGCCTAACTCTACCACATTCTCAGCTAGACTCTGAAGAAATTAAAAAAGCAATTTCTGTCCTAAGTGTTTTTCCAAACATGTCACTGTTTGACAGATAAATTTATCTCTTAGATGAATACATTTATCAACATATACAGAACTGGACCACCTTAAAAATTCTGTAACTGCATTAGCACATTGATGTCCTATAATCCAACAAAAATGAATCGCAAGTTCCACAGGCACTATTAACAACTGAAGTGCATATAATCAGATTAGTTTTAAAATGAAACAGCACTTCAAAGAGTGTATAGACTGCTAGGAAAGGTAAAAACTTTGTAAATGATAAAATAGAGGATAACTTGACCTTTTTATGGAAGTTGGATTTCACTTTAGCCTAATTATATCTCAAATCATCTCCTCTCTATTCAGGGCAATTTACTTCAAAACCATGAAAATAGGATGTTTCATCTGAATGTATGTTGAAAGTGCATAAACAAAATTTACATCAAGAGCTATCTAAAAGGGCCCAGAACCAGGGTGTTTAGCTTTTCTATATTCATGATGCAGTTAACTGACTCACAACAAACTTATTTTACGTCATTTAAGCTAACCTGACAACACTGCATAAGGACCGCCTGTTACCTGCTTAATCATCACTTCATTCGCAGTCTCTTATCACATCTAAGCTGCCTTTAAAACTTATGCTATTATTAATTCTATACATAAAAATGAGTTCTGGCAATTTCCTGATTTTCCTCTCACCTGCTAAGTAATAATCAGGTTGCATAAGGTTTCCTATTAAACAGAATTTTTTAGATGTTCATACCTTAGAGCTGATTTTAGAACAGGGAGCAGAGGTTAATAGGTTCTCATCAACTTCTTCAGCTTGTTTTCTGCAGCATGCTTCTACTTCAGTTTCACATATTCTTCCTCTTTTCCTTTAAATTTTTATTTGAAAAAAAAATTAAAGTATTTTATTGTCTGTTCAGGAAAATGGAACAGAATTTTCTGGAGCTAAACTCAAATCTAGAGTGCTTTATTTACACGTTCCTTTTTTAATTGCTGGTATTAAATAAACAAACAAACAACAAACACACAAAATAAATTTGTACATAAACAATACCCCTGACAAAAAAAAAATAAATTAAAAAATTCAAATCAGGAAAAAACACAGAAACCCACAAACCAGAAACAAAAAAACCCAAAACTGAAAAACAAGCAAAAAAAAATAAACCAACGTTGTATGATACATACATTCTGCACATCAGCAACTGGGCCATTTTCTGAAGGGGAAAGGAATGCTTACAGGCCCAGATGTTCAAAATATTTTTGAATGAAGACAAGAATAACTGCACCAGAAAAGAAAACAAACAGGAAACATGAAAGGTTTGTGGCATGAGTTCTTTCAAGTTCCCCATCAAAAGTTACTAGCTATTCTCCATGTTGCCTTTATTAGGGTTATACAGCTTCAATTTTAGAGATGACTTCTGTCCAACTGACACAAGCAGAGGAAGAAGTTACTGGCCCACTAATATTTTATGGTTTATAATGGACCTTAACTAGTTTTAAGGATGTTTTAAGGTTTATTACTTTCTCAAGATAGTAGTAACTTGCCTTGATTATTTTTTCGTGTCATAATAGAATATTGCCTTTGAACAGGCAGCATGATAGTTAAATGCTTTGAAAATCTTGCGCAGTTCTAATGTTAAAATATCTTTTCACCTTTGCTCCTCTTCATACTCCAATACCTACATTAAAGGAGGAGTTCAGGTACCTGTCCACAAGTTGACTATTACAATGCTGAACTAATTTTCAGTACTAACTTCAAGTACCTGGCACTCACAGGACCACCAAATCCTTCTATTTTTTACCTAGATCTCTATTCAATTTCTAAGTAGAGCCAAGAGCTCCAGACTGAGGTACATCTCCACTGAACATATCTGACCACTCTCCTTTTTCCTCTACACCAGTTTTATTACTAAGCATGATACATATTGTGGAATATCCCTTTGGCCAGTCTGGGCCAGCTGTCCTGGCTGTGTTTCCCCTCAAATTTTTACCCACTCTCTCACTGGAGGAAACCGTAGTAGGAAACAGGGAAAGCCTTGACACTGTGCTAGCGTTGTTCAACAACAGCCATAACATGAGTTTGTCACTAAGGTTGTTTTAGCCACAAAGCCAATGCACACAACCGCAAAGGCTGCTATGAAGAAAGTGAACTCCATATCAGCCAGACCCTGTGCAACAGAATTCCCTATTTACTTGTGAAGTGGCTTATTAAATACGTCTTAAGAAGTGGACACTTGTAACTTGGCTTCTAAAAGAAACATTGATAGTAAATGTTGTTTGAATCCTTGCCCCAAAGTACGTGATGGAAGAGGGTGGGCAAGGGAACTGTGTGCTTGAAGGGTGCTGGTTTAATCATCTCCGCTTGTGCTTTCAAAGTCTGGTCCAATAAGTTGGAGGTAACTATACAATCTGTACAGGTGGCTAGATAGAAGGACATTACTCTGATAATTTTTTTGCCACTATGTGTGGAGTTGGTTATTGACATAGAGTCTAGGATGGTTGTACAATGAATAGGAGCAAAAAAAGGAGTACATAAAAGATTTCACCACTGTAACAATATGTCTAAAGAATGTGAATCGCTCCCATAAATAAAAACATTATTAGTGGGCAGGATATGATGGAAGGTCTAATATTTGTCCAGAAGTCTCAAATATTCCATATCTAAAAGCATTTATCAATTTAGCTTTTAGAAGCTGGAATCAAACTGAGTGTTAACAGGAGATGTACATTTAAATCCAAAGTGTGCTAAGCCCACTAAGGTTGCCAAGGTTTATATAAGCTATGTAAATACAAGAAGTTGGAATAATTCTACCAAAATATTTATACATATCTGTGAGCTCTGTAGAGTATAAGTAGAGATCTTTTCCAGATGAATATGTAAAGACATTCTTAATCCTATTCAGTAAATCTCAGTACAAACTATGCCTACCCCCTGCTATGCCTACACTGCATCTAACCCTAGGCTGTGTCCCTGGAACCAGGTTTTGCCCACCCTCCCTATAGAATTTGAAAACTTGAGTAAACTATTCTGAATTTTGCACATTCCATTCACCAGGAAACTGCATGACTAACTGCAGGTGGGGGACTGAGAATGAGAGGGTATGTATGTTGTGCAGAGGTATGATTAGTTGATAGATACCTCTTTTATCTCACTTTCCCATAGTAGTAGAACAATTAATTCTACAATCAGTTAGCAAATGTACTAAGAAATTGACTGCGCTTTTCACAGTCAAATGACAGTGCTTCAGGAATATTGTGCAGGCATATAGCTACATGGTAAGCAGAGATCCATAGCACAAGGAAGAAGCTAACTGCATTAGGCTGCTCAAGATCTTTCATTCTAATACCAAACAAACCTGTGCTCAACTCTGAATTCTGTGGTTACATGTGTGTAGCCCAAAATTAAACAACACTACATCTTCCCACTCCCCATTACGTACACATATATATATAAAAATATTCTCCTTTTTTTTAAGCTGCCTTTTATCTCACAGACATACCACCACAATAATAGACAGTCTGACAGAATTCCTTTGAATTCGATCCCTTAAATTTGAGTTTTAACTTTGAACACTCTGAAGGTGATCAGGTTTCTGCAGAACTGCTGTAATGATGCGTGTAGCAGGTAATTGCAAATACCAGAATTACCTATTATTTAAATTTACTATGTAATTAGACAATTGAATATCCACATTAACAAGCAGTTTTAAAGGTAGTCAGTCATTCAAACCCCTTTCTGCTTGTTATTAATAATTAAAAAAATAAAAAGAAAGAAGCAAGGTTGTTTGTTGTACCATATCCTAGCATTATCTAAATACTTTCAGAAAGATGACTTGTAACTTAAGACTCGATGAAGTTTATTTTGATAGGATTCGGCTCAAAGTATGTATCATTATTGAGTCAGAAAAGAAATAGTGCCATTCTCAGAATAATTGCATGCAAGTATCCAGTAAATCAGTGGGTCAGATGCAAAGTTTGTTCCATAAAGGAGTGTGCTAAACCTGACAATAATAGTATATTTGTTATGTCTTAGTATGTGGAATCTTTTTGTGGTCTTTAACTTACTTGTTTGGTTTAACCCAAATTCCAACAGAAGTGCAACTACATTTATTTTTTATTATTATAGAAATATGATTCAGAAATACTGCAAAATAAAGAGCATAGCATAAAGAAATTTAAATAAATTGATGGGTATTCAGTAGAATAGCATATTCTATTGTAATTTCTTTATGACATTGTCTATATAGCGCTCAACAAGGGAAAGACAAAAATTCCTAAGAACTGTTATAAATGTCTGTTACTTTGTTGGTGCTTGAACTGATTTTATAGGCTACTTTAAATAAGCTTTAAAGGAAATAACTAACAGAAAATTACGTAGGATTTCCATGTTTAAATTTGTTGGAAATGTTAGATAGTTATACATATGAAACCCCTCTAAGTTCAACTAAAATACAGAAAAAACATGGAAAAGCTACACAAAAGGAAAAAGAAATGTGCTATATTCCCTATGCAAAGATAATGTCAGGCATCTATATACCCAGCATCCTTCAAATGACTTTTCAAATATAATATTTAGATTTTAATTTGCAATAACACTCTTTATGAATAAAACATTTCCTGAGATACCTAATAGTTTGGTTGAGTTTGTTGTTCGTGTTTTGTCTTTTTTTCTCAATTAGTATCCTGTATGAAAACCTTTTTTTTCCTAGCCCAGCCATTTCCAGGTTGTCAAAAGATGCTTAGTCTCTGGGGTTGCCTTGTCACAGAAGGCAAGATCAAGCCAATGAAAAAAAATACAATGAGTTTGAACCAGAGGCCAACTCAGCCATGCAGCAATACAAACAACACCAGCCTTTCCAAAGTGTTTGACAGGCCTCATTTTTCCCAGAATAGACTCTGCCACATCACATGGTCAGGCTTTACCGTCATCCTTTCGCTGTGTTGTGGCCACTCCTTCGTGTGCTGTCAAAGAAGTATGCAAAGTATGAGTGAGAATGCCAAGAGATTTTCAAATGAATATGACTTTTAGGAGAACCTGTAAGTCAAGGACCCCAAGTAGGCATCAGTTCCTCTCTCTCTGCCAAAGAGCTGTCACCTCCTTGGAAAGTTAAATTTGTCACAAGGAAAGAAAATTTCACCGCAGTCTGTTTAAATAACTTAGGGACTGTAATCTTTTCCCAGGTGTATTTTCCACACAAAGCAAATATATCAATCATTTTATTCTCTGAAATAACAATTTATTACCCATGCAGGAGGCCTTAGATTCAATCTGCACGCTGTTCTGAGTGTCGTGTCAGATATTAAAATCTGTCATCAGTATTTATCAAGTAAATCATTCTGCTCTTGTCATCAGTTTTTATTAATAAGACTATTTATTACTTCAATAATTAATTATGACAAGCAGTCTGCCATTTGGATAATGAATAAATATTGATAAATTGCATGGCTAATGCACTGTTGCTATACAACTAACTTGGAAAATGTGAAGACCTGAGAGGTATTAAACCAAATAATTCTAAATTATATATCATACAGCTAGAACAAAACGTATTATGTTAAACTAAAACAGCGTTTTTCAGAGTACACATAACTTGTAGAGTGTTGGGTTTTTTCAGCTCTGGACATAATAAAATTATTTAATTTTTTGAAGCTAACACAAAAATTTAAATATTATATTTGAGACATTAAAAAAAATTATAATTCATAAAAAGCTTCATGGTAAGTGCTTGAATAGCATTGCATTCCAATAATTGAATATAGAGCACTGCATTACACTCCCCATCAGGTAAGGAGTTTGTAAGTAAGACCTTGATTTAGGAAAAGATTTAAGGCATAGGGTTATGTTTTCTCTTTCCCAAATATCTGCATGCTCTTCTTTCTCAGTTGCAAGAAATAAGGAACTTCCAACATTCAATACAAGGGATGTTCTAGATCATTAACAGCATCCTTTCACAATATTTTTTCCTCCTCCAGTTCTCTGTCTCTAACACTGTTACATAAGATTAGGAAGTAGGCAATCACAGAATATTTCGTTCCCATGTTATCATCAGTTTGACATGCCCATGTTCTTGAGATGCAAAGCACATGCCACAGCAAAAGTACAGCAGACAAACTGCTCGGACTGAAAGCCATTCCCTCTTACTCAGAAATCATGTGACTTCTTGGGTTGTTTCCTACCTCCTTTTTCTCAATGCATGCACATTAAGATGTGGATTAACTGGAAAGACTACTAAACAACAAGAATGTACATGTTCAAAACTAAAGGATAAAAAACTAAAAGGATAGCTTGAACAAATAGGGTTTATTCTAAGAAAAAGAATTATGAAATTTTGAATGCAAAAAAGATTCCTGCAGGGAGAAAGAAATTGAAATGAGAGATTTTACGTAAGAAAACTTTGGGCTTTATTATTTTTTTTATTTTTTTTTTTTTTTTTTTAACATAGGCATTTATGATGTGCAATCCTTTGAAGGTTTTCCAGTCCTTTTAAAGTGTGATCTTTCAATAGATTAATGTTCAAATTTCTGTTCAGGAATGACATCAAGTAGGGTTGAGCAAGTCATTGGGCAAAAGAAATACCAAAGACACTTTTAAAATTTTTATCAGCTGTGTAGCTCTAAAGACAGAAGAATGAGTATGAGATATTTCACAGTGTATTGGCTAAACCACAATGCTATAAAGACAGAAATATAAACCAGCCAAAATCAGATAAACTTATAATAGAAAATAAATCTGTTTCTTCAAGGAAAGAAATATCCTAATTTACGTCTCTTTCCCAGTCCTATAGTACAGTCTTTTTACAAGGCGAGTTTGTAGTCAAATATGAAGTTAAAATGCATTTAATAAAAAGAGTAAAAATTAAAACAGAAGCTATTTAAAATTCAACAGTTTTATTATCTGAAATACATCATATGTAAGACAATGGTACCACATTTAATTAGGAACTGAAAATATTACAGCCTCAGACTTCCAAGCAGACGTGATGTGAAAAGTATACAACCTGAGCTCATTTTGGCAAGTGATTATTATCATACCTGTCCTTCACACACATAGAATCATAGAATCATAGAATAGTTAGGGCTGGAAAGGACCTTAAGATTATCTAGTTCTAGCCCCCTTACCATGGGAAATATGGCACTCTCAATCTCACTGTCCATGTCACAAAAAACATGTTGAACAAGACCTGTCCCAACACCAATCCCTGAGGGACACCACTCCTTGCCTGTCTCCAGCTGCACATTTAGCCATTGATCACAACACTTTGCGTACGGCCATCCAGACAGTTCTTTATGCACCGAGTGGTCCACCTATCAAATTGATGTCTCTCCAACTTAGAGACAAGGATGTCATGTGAGACAGTGTCAAGCGCTTTACACAAGTCCAGGTAGATGACATCAATTGCTCTCCCATTGTCCATCAGTTCCACAGTCCTGTCATAGAAGGCCATCAGACTGGTCAGGCAGGAGTTGCCCTTAGTGAAGCCATGCTGGCTGTCACCAATCACCTTATTGTTTTCCATGTGGCTTAGCATGCCTTCCAGGAGAATTTGCTCCAAGATTTTGCCAGGAACAGAGGTGAGGCCGACTGCTCTGTAGTTCCCCATGTCATCCATCTTCCCCTTCTTGAAAATGGGGGTTATATTTCCCTCTCTCCAGTCATCGGGAGCTCCACTTGACTGCCAGGACTTTTCAAATATGATGTACAGTGGCTTAGCAACTTCATTTGCCAGCTCCGTCAAGACCCACAGGTGGATTTCATCAGGTCCCATGGACTTGTGTACGTTCAGTTTCTTAATATGGTCTCAAACCAGATTGTCTCCTACAGTGGGCCCAGGGTCTTCATTATCAGTGTCCCTGCGTCTGACTTCCAAGACTTGGGTGGTGTGGTGAGAGAATTTTCAGGTGAATACTGAGGCAAAGAAGTCATTAAGAACCTCAGCCTCCTCCAAATTCAGGATAGCCAGTTCTCCCGATAGCTTCCGGAGGGGGCCTACGTTGTCCCATTCTGTCTTTTATTTGCAATGTACCTATAGAATCCCTTCCTGTTATCCTTAACATCCCTAGCCAAGTTTAATTCTAAGTGGGCCTTAGCTTTCCTAATCTGGTCCCTAGCTTCCCAGACAACATCCCTGTGTTCTTCTCAGGATGCCTGTCCTTGCTTCCACTTTTTATAAGTCTCTTTTTTCCTTTGAATTTTCCTCAGCAGGTCCTCATCCATCCAAGGAGGTCTCCTGACCTTCCTGCAGCACTTTATTCTGGTTGGGCTGCAACACTTCTGAGCTTGCAGCAGGTGATCCTTGAATATCAATCTCATCACTTTACTAGAATTAAAAAAGTAGCACTACAATCATTATGAACTGCCAAGAGACATTCAGAAGCTGATTTTTTTTTAACTACATATTCTGAAGATACAAGTTATGTACATATTAATGCAAAATGTCATTTCTTAACCACTCTACAGTAGGACACTGTACACTGCATGCTACTTTGGGATACGATTTTATTGATAATTTCATGTTAGATTAAGTTTGAGGAAAATACTCCAGGAGATTTAAAGCAACAAGATAGTGAATAAGATGACCTTTTCTTTATTGAATTTATCTACCCTGTGTTAAAATTACATTCTTCGGAAGTTATGCCATCTAAATAAAATAATTTCAAGCCCCTAATCACCTCAAAATTAGAATTCTTTCATTTCCTAAATTTCAAATTTGGGAACCAGAAAAGTAGGAGAGTTTATTGTAATTATGATTCTGAAATATTTTCAGACTTAAACCATATAAATTTAATTTATAATTAAAATGAAATTACCATGAAAATTAAGCTATATGTGCTGTCTAAGACAGCTTTCTCAGACCGTACACAATTGCTCTATACTGAGACTCGGTAGTGTGGTTCTGTGAAAAATAGTCTTATATACATATTTGCAAATTGGTAGAGATGGCACATGAAAAACAACTGCTTTCAAAAAAGTGGGCCATGAAAAAATTCTAACCGTATTCCTAAATGTCACATTTTGAATTATGTTAGAGGTAAATTATATTCTAAACTTACATTTCATGTTCTTATAAGAGATTTTCATCTACAGTTTCAGTTTACATTAATATATACAACCAATTCCTATCCTTATAACCCTTTGGTAGCAATCCAAGATACAGCTACTTTAAAAGTAGTCCAAATAGGTATATCAAATTCTAAGGTATTATAGATAATGCCTTACTGCAGAATGGAAAACTCCCACTCTGAAAACAAGTAATTATTTTCTACTATATTGTTTGTGATATTTGCACACGATGAGAATGAAATTAATGTTTTATTACCATGCGTTAATATCTTTCACTATTGTGTATTGGTTATACCATGCAACAGGCAATAGTTTTAATTATAGATGTAATTGTTCCACAATTAAACTTCTGTCTTTCAACAGCTGTTTACGTTTTTTTTTCAATTTCCTGTAGTTTGTTCTTGAGGTGGGATATGACGTGTGTTTTAGCACTCAGATATATTCATAGGAAAGCTTTAAGTCTAAAAATATAATAAGTCAGTTAAAGAACAGCTTCCCCCCAAATGTAGGAGTTTGGTTTAGAAAATACCACCAAGGAAAGTAAAAAGAAGATGAAGAAAGACTTCCAGGACATTGAATGATACATAGAACATAACAAATTTGCAAAACTTGTTCAATCATATTGCATAATTTTAGGCATTTTTTTCCTAATATTTATATTTAATTAAATTTATTCTTCTCAATAATATTATAGAATTTTCAGTTTCATAGAAAAAAAAAAAAAAAAAAAGAATAAAACTTCCATCAGCATAAACTTGTCAGAATCATGGGCAGAAAAATAAAATGATGGTTATTCTACCTCTGACACTTTAGGAAATATTGACTAAGATTTAATGACAGCAACATCGCAGATGCAGCTGAATTGTGTACAGGAACCTATGTCTAACATTACACAGAAGATTAAAGGCAATGCTTGGCAATAGGAACAAGTGGAAGTAAAATTTCTAATAAAAAGAATATTTCTTCCTCCAACTAATGATGGTGATGTTTAAGAAAAGATCAAAAGAAAGAAACTTGAAAAGCTAGAACTGCAATTTTTCCAAACTTGGCCTGAATCAATAACCAATGCCTGGCATATAGAAAAAAAGAAAACAAACAAATCCTAGTGGCTATATTTTCAGATACTTCAGAACCTAATTTGTTGCATTTGTCATTAATTTGTTGCATGTACCAATTTCTTACTACTATCAAATAAGCAAAAATATTTCTTAAAACAATTTTTATTTTTGAATCTTTTTTAAAAGATCATTTATTTTTAAATCAATTCTTAATTCAGTAGAATGCTGCCTCCAAATAAACAGAGGTAAACAGAAATTTATGAGCAAATTGTGTTATGAAGTTAACTATGAGACAGACCATTTTGTTCTCAATAATATCTTCAGTAAACAGGTAACACCTGTCATCCAATGTCACAGCATCTGATGGTGAAAAACATCTCTTCCTTTTTAACATTTCTACTGTGTTTTCTTCCACAACCATGAACACTGGTAGTGTCAAAGCACTGACTGTTGCAACCACTGCCACACATACTGATAACAGACATCATCGAGAGGAGATGAAGTGTTTGTTGAAGCATATTCTTAACATAGTTTGAGACTCAAAGTTTCACTGCTCTGTATATCAGAACCAGCATGATTACAAAGCTTCACCATTTATATCCAAGTATGGAACACACAGTTTTGAAAGAGAAATATGGATTTGCCAGCTCCTTAGATACTTCCCACATGAGTTCCAGTTGTCTGATACTTGCAGATATTCCTTACTATAGTGTGTGTGTGCATACTTGTGTACAAAAACATGAACGGAAGGAGAAAGAATTAGAACTTTTAATTACTTATACCAGAAAAGATCTGTGAAACCATGGCTACCTAATCTTTTGTTATACTACTACCTATTGCACTTAACCCTGGAAGAAATATAGTATACCTTGTAGACAGAACTATTACCTCACTGTAATTTATATATCCGTTAAGGATGTATTGTCCACAGAGGAACTGGTGTTTGTACATAGACGATTTGTTGTTTGAATTATACAATTGAATATGGCATGCATGTAACAATCTACAAGATGCCACCTAGAGTCCTGAGTCAAACTCTGGAGTCTTCAGAACAGAAAAGACATGAACCTATTGCAGCAGGTCCATAGGAGTGCCACAGAAATGGTGAAGGGGCTGAAACACTTCTCCTGTGAGGGCAGGCTGAGGGAGTTGGGGATGTTCAGCCTGGAGAAGAGAAGGCTCCGGGTAAGACATTTTTGTGGCCTTATAATACTTAAAGGAGGTTTATAAGAAAAACGGGGATAGACTTTTTAGTAGGGCCTGTAGTGACAGGACAAGGAGCAGTGGTTTTAAACTAAAAGAAGGTAGACTCAGTCTAGATATAAGGAAGAAATCTTTCACAATGAGGGTAGTGAAACTCTGAAAGGAGTTGCCAATGCAAGCTTTAGATGCCCCATCCCTGAAAACACTGAAGATCAGTTTGAGTGCGGCTAAGAGCGACCTGATCTACTTGAAGATGCCCCTGTTTATTACAGGGGGGTTGGACTAGATGACCTTGAAAAGTCACTTCCAACCCAAACTGTTCTATGACTCAAGAAAAAAAAAGCCAAGCCAAAAAAGTAAAGAAAAAAATAATTCATGCTTTATTTATCTTATACTTGGGGTTTCCAACAGTCAGTACATACCATAACCTGACCTGCATTTATCTGTGTATCTATAGAGTTTTAAACTTCAGCCACAGGAGGACAAAGTTTGCAGAAGGAAGTACAGGTGGAACACAGCTGGACAAAGCCCAGGTGGTGTAAGTCATGTGTTCTGCATAAACTTGAATATATGCTCAAGGCTAGTGACAAGGCACACAGAGGTCATCGAATTACTGATATCCAAACTACTGAACACATATCTGACTTCAATTGCATTTATGGTTTTACATTCCTGGAAATTCTGTCCCTGTGTTTGAAATACAAGATCACTCAAAAGCTATTTGTTGCTGTTGTGTGGTTTGTTTTTTTTTTTTCATTCTTTCTCTTTCTTTCTATTTTGTTTATGAAATATTAGCTCAAGCCTGTTAAGTTTAATAATCACATGAAGTTTGAGTTAACAGATACCATGTCTTCTAAAGCAAGAATGGTGAAAGTATGCTGGTTTATAAAGGTTTCCCAACTTGACCTTTATTAAATATTTAGCAAGACACTTTTGTGAATAAATTTTACACTCTCAAAACTTAATTTGCAAGTATCAGGAAAGCTCTGTGTGCTTATGAAACATGTTCGACAAAGCCACCTCTGTGTGTCTGTACAAACAATACTTAAGTCACATTGATGCAATGATTTTATATTTAAAAAAAATCCGGAAACACTTCAGTTCAACCATGTGTGTGCACAATGCACAGTATTTTTCACTTCCATTATGCACAACTGCATACATGAAGTTCGTATCTTTCCATTTGAGCATAATGAAAAATAAAGTATGAACAGCATTAGAGATGGAGCCAAGGTTGCGCTCCTCTTGCATCCATTGTGTAGGTTACTGCAATGCATATGGATTATATACTTTTTAAAAGTCATATTTCTGTATGTGTCAAAATTTTCAAATTTCTTTCAAAGATACATTTTAGTCTGATAGAACTTCCAAAGCAATTAAACACAGATGCAGTAAAAAGTTAATAAATGCACCAATCAAATACTCTGCTGTGCCTACATTTGATTATATGATTCAGGTTAGCATTCAATTTTATGAAGACAAAACTGGGATACCTTGCAGTAGAAGGAACACTGGCAAAGTACTCATATTTGCAGATTTCATGTGCTTCAAAATACATTCATATTATCACAATGGAAGCAGGACTTATACAAGACTATCAAACTATTAACTCTGATACAAGAATATACAAATATTCATTGTGATTACATGGAAGTCCTACCAGTATCAGAAGATTCAGGGAACAGTTATGAAAGCTATTCTCACACAGCATCCAAAAGCACAACACAATTACATCTGTACCTGAAGAAGGGATATATTAGCATGAATTTCTATAGCATGTTGGACCTACTATCCAGACATAAAGAGTATAATTTGAAACACTTATTTTGAGTGAATCTTAGAATCATAGAATAGTTGGGTGTCATGGGTTCAGCAGTAGCAGTTATTTTTCTCCTTCTTGGTAGCTGGTGCAGTGCTGTGGTTTTGATTTTGGGCCTGGGAACAGCGATGATAACACCAGTGTTTTCAGTTACTGCTTGATAATGTTTTGATCTGACCAAGGACTTCCTAAGTCTCATGCTATGCCAGGGAGGAGGGGAGCCGGGAGGAAGCAGAGACAGGACGCCTGACCCAAACTGACCAAAGCGGTTATTCCATGCCACAGCACGTCATGTCTACGATGTGAAAACAGAAAGCAGAGACCCGGACGGGTGTGGTGGTGGTGGACTGGGGGTGCACGGCATGGTCAAGTTTTTGTGGACTGTGGGGGGTTCGCTGCTGGGGGGTGCACTGGCTGGGTCGGGCTTGGTGAGAAGTTGAATTATCTTTCTTCGTATTTCTCTTGTATTATTATTGATGGTAGCAGTAGTGATTTGTGTTATATCTTAGTCACTAAACTGTTCTTATCTCAACCTCTGCAAGTTGTATTCTTTTAGTTCTCCTCCCCATACCCCCCTGGACTGGGAGAAGAAATACAGGGAAGTGAGTGAGTGAGAAAACTGCGTGGGTGGGGGTCTTAAACCATGACATTAAGGTTGGAAAGGACCTCAGGATCATCTAGTTTCAACCCCGCTGCCATGGGCAGGGACACCTCACACTAAACCATGTCGCCCAACGCTCTCTCCAATCTGGCTTGAACACCACCAGCGACGGAGCATTCACAGCTTCCCTGGGCAACCCATTCCAGTGCATCACCACCCCCACAGTAAAGAATTTCTTCCTCATATCCAATATCGGGTTTCCCTGTTTAAGTTTAAACCCATTACCCCTTTTCCTATCACTACAGTCCCTCATGAAGAGTCCCTCCCCAGCATCTTTATAGCCCACCTTCAGATACTGGAAGGCTCCTATGAGGTCTCCACACGACCTTCTCTTCTCCAGGCTGAATAGACTCAACCTTTTTAGCCTATCTTCATACGGGAGGTGCTTCATCCCCCTCATCATTCTCATGGCCCTCCTCCAGACTTGTTCCAACAGTTCCATGTCCTTTTTATGTTGGAGGACCAGAACTGCACACAATACTCCAAGGGAGGTCTCACGAGAGCAGAGTAGAGGGGCAGGATCACCTCCCTCAACCTGTTGGCCACGCTCCTTTTGATGCAGCGTGGGATACAGTTGGCTTTCTGGGCTGCAAGCGTACACTGAAGCCGACTCATGTTCATTTTCTCATCGACCAACACCCCCAAGTCTTTCTGCACAGGTCTGCTCTGAATCTCTTCTCTGCCCAACCTGTAGCTGTACCTGGGATTGCTCCTACCCATCTGTATGGCCTTGCACTTGGCAAGGTTAAACTTCATAAGGTTGGCATCAGCCCACCTCATAAGCATGTCAAGGTCCCTCTGCATGGCATTCCTTCCCTCCAATGTATCAACCAAACCACACAGGTTGGTGTCTTTGTCAAACTTGCTGAGGGCACTCTCAATCCCACTGTCCATGTCACAAAAAAAGGTGTTGAACAAGACTGGTCCCAACACCAATCCCTGAGGGACACCACTCCTTGCCTGTCTCCAGCTGCACATTTAGCCATTGATCACAACACTTTGCGTACGGCCATCCAGACAGTTCTTTATGCACCGAGTGGTCCACCTATCAAATTGATGTCTCTCCAACTTAGAGACAAGGATGTCATGTGAGACAGTGTCAAGCGCTTTACACAAGTCCAGGTAGATGACATCAATTGCTCTGCCACTGTCCATCAGTTCCACAGTCCTGTCATAGAAGGCCATTAGATTAGTCAGGCAGGAGTTGCCCTTAGTGAAGCCATGCTGGCTGTCACCAATCACCTTGTTGTTTTTCATGTGGCTTAGCATGCCTTCCAGGAGAATTTGCTCCAAGATTTTGCCAGGAACAGAGGTGAGGTTGACTGCTCTGTAATTCCCCAGCAGATACAAAGTAATTAATAAAGCATTATTGCTCATAAGAAAGGACAAGCTCATATGTTATCATATCAAAAAACCTTCCTGCACAATCACGGCCTCTATTAACTCCTTAACTATCAATATGGCTCCATCTAAACTGCAGTCTTAGTCAGGAGCTGGGTATTCTTTCTTTGGTTCATGCACTCAGATTTTCTTCTAAAGGAGTTGCAGTGCAGAAAGTAAACACATCCATACATTAGTTTATACAACTACTACCAAGTCTCACAGTGCCAACAGAAAATATTTTTTTACATTATTGCTGTTTCTTTAACTGCTTCTCACTAGCTTCTCATTTCTGAACTCATTATTTGACAGGAACCTTCCAGTAATTTGGCTACTTGCCCAAACCATAGTCCAAAAGCCTCCTGCAAAGCATGTATTTCAGAATTTGGGTTCCTGAAGAAACAGATTCCTATGTTATTATTACTCCTATTCTTCGTATACACCACTTGGGCAATTGCAAAAAAACACAAACAGACAGTAAGAGAACTACATTTTTAATTTCTGTCTTACATGGTTCACCATCTGTCTTCCAGGGGAAAATTCAGTGATGAAGATGATTCAGAGAATGAAGACTGTAAAAGTTTCTATGGAGAGATAGATATATTGTGGTCTAACCTCAGCTGGCAACTATACCACGCAACCACTTGCTCAGTATGTCGTCAGAGTGGGATAGGGAAGAGAATTGGAAAAAAGATAAAACATCTAGGTTTAGATAAGAACAGTTTAACAGTTATAATAAAGTATAAAACTAATAATAGTGAAAAGGAAAGCAAAAAAAAAAAAAAAAAAAAAAAAATGAGAGAAAAACAACAAAAACACAAACAATAAAACCAAACCAAAAAAAAAAAAAAAAAAAAAAAGGAGAGAGAAACCAGACAAACACGTACATTAAAAAAAACCCAACAGTGATGCACAGAGTAGTTGATCACCACCAGATGACTAATTCCCAACCCTTTCCCAGGCAGTGTCTGGTCCCAGTTTATATACTCAGTATGACACGTGCTAAGGAATAGCCCGTTTTCTAGTTTTGGTCAACTGTCCTTGTTATACCTCTCTTCATCCAGGTATATTTGAATTCATATCAATTATACAATTTTCTTATTTCTTTGCCTTCCCTTTTGATTTATTTCTTTAAAAAAGAAAAAATGATACTTCAGTTTCTTTTTCTCTGTTTTTCCTCATTTTTTTTCCTGCTACTTCTGTCATTACATGCCCCCTATATGCTTGTACATGCATACAGCCCTGCCTCCCTCATTACCGTTTTGAGCTTCTTCTTATTATGAAGCTTTGGCCGTCTGCACTCCGTACTCCAGCTGCAGGTCCTGAAGCACAGCTGCTCCTCACATGAGGGCCCTATCTCAACTCAGTAACATCACTGTCTACTACTGGCTAAAAAAAATAATACTATCTTTGTTCCTCCTAGAATCCTTTGTCTTCCTATTTCTAGCAGTATTTGGGTACATTATAACATCATATATAATGGGATTTGCATAATCATGGCTTTCAGACATTTTTAATTGTTCTGGCTTTATGTTTTTATACCTTAGTAATAGAAGATTAAAGGTTTATAATCATTCTAATTTACCATTCTGAGCAAAAGGTAAAAGTTGGTCCTACAGAGAGTGAGTACTTTAGTGAACTGACAGATATTAGGCTGGTATCCATGTGATGGTGATTTTTAATAGCACTTAACTATGTTAATTTGAATAATGGTATTAACCATTGCTTCATAGCAGCATAAGGCATCATTAAAACTCTAGTCTTGACATGACACTAAGCAAGTAGATATTAGTGAGAAGAGCTGTTTGAAGAGCTGTTATATATTAAAATCTGTGGATTTGGAGTAGTTATTTGGACGTCCACTACAGCAGGAAATGGACAAGTAGTCTTTCAGCAGATATATATCCACAAAACAGTTTATTCTAAACACATAATTTAATTGGATCATAATACAGGTACATTTGTGCGGGTGCAAATCTGACTTTTTTCTATGGTCAACCTTTTCACAGAACCAATACAATAAAAATATGGCTTACTCTATAGAATTCTAGCACTTTGTGAGGAAAAAAATAAATACAAAATCTTAATTCTCTGGGGACATTCCCTGTGGTAGGCAGACCCAATCTGCCTATCAGATTCCACACTCAACCCTTAGGCAGCATATCACGTATATCTAGAATGATTCAGGATGCATATTACCATGCAGCTATTTGAAGAAATATATTTAGAATTTTAATTATAATTTATTTGAATCACTTGTCAAAAAAGGAAACAAAACTGCAAAATTGTTTTCCCTACTCTCCCGCTCCACACAAACAAGTAACTATCAGTATCATCTACCAGAAAAATCAGATTCATTATTCCCACAGAGAAGTTAAATTCTATTCTGTCATGCTGTTTTAAAATAATTTTTTGTTTGTTTGTTTGTTTAAAGGTACACAACCAAATACAAAAGGGCAAAAAAGCAGACATGAAAAACTTAGTTTTCACTTTACTGAAGTAGGTTTCAACAGAACGGTTGTATCTATGTACGCTAGCAGAAGGTACAATACTAAAGATACATCATTTAGACCATTTTACCTGCATGACATTATATTCTACCTGTTGCAAAGTCTGCTGACACCTTAAACAAATCTGGTCTTAATTTACAAGTGTTAAGAATCACTTTGGGGAAGGTAGCACCTTTACCTAATTGTTTATACAGGCTTCCAAGAAGCCTTTGAATAAAAAAAAAAAAAAAGAAAAATTATAAAAGAGAACTTTAAGTGTATTTTACATTCTAACAGTAATGGAAAAGAATGTCTTTGCAACAGTTTCAGGACTTCTCAGAACCCTCCGCCTACCATAAAAGATTATTAAAATAAATATTATTGAAAAGATAACTTTTTAGATTGCACAACCTGATCCTAAAGAAACTAAGTTCCCAGATCTCATTGTTTAAACAGTACACATGAGTAATTAGATGAAATTGAGCAGCATTTTTAAATTTTATCTCTTGACTTCCATATTATGAATCATGTGATATTATGTGGGTGTTACTACTTTTCAATAATATTATTCATGGATAAGTAGTTAAACACAGTGATTCAATATGTTTATATGCTCCAAATATGGTATCTGCTTGTTGCAGTTACTGCACTTGTAGTAACAACTACAAGTTGTTACTACAACAACAACAACATTACTTGCAGTAACAACACAGTTACTGTTGCAGAAACTGACATCCAACAGCCAGCAACTGTAATGTATGAATAAATATGAAGTTCATCTTACAGAACACTCAGGATATTGTGCCTGTCAAATTATGATTTACAACCAGTAACAACTTCAATAGGAGGACAGCTATAGAAGGTAAGATTAAGGCTGTTATCACCTTCATCTTGGTTTCATACTATGGTAACAACTTCTAGTACAGTATTTCCAGCTGAAGATCTCTTATAACACTTGTTCTGGTTTCTGACAGCAGAACAATGAAGTCTCTGAAGGACCATAAATAATGCAAGAGATGAATTGTACTATAAAGATTAACAGGGGGGTGGGGGCAGGAAAGACCCACTTAAATACAACTTGACAATAATCCTGTTACATTAATACATGAATTGGATCACTAATACATTGGGATAACCACCTTTTATAATTCTCAGAATGTGTATTTTTGATGCACATA
Source organism: Brotogeris chrysoptera (assembly GCA_030323915.1). Taxonomy (NCBI): domain Eukaryota; kingdom Metazoa; phylum Chordata; class Aves; order Psittaciformes; family Psittacidae; genus Brotogeris; species Brotogeris chrysoptera. Next base: position 14,354 of record JARCZZ010045960.1, on the reverse strand, counting down.
TTCACCATTGAGTATTTGAAGAAAAGTATTTTAGTTGCACTGTTACTCCTGCTAGAAATTTTCATTCCATTCTAGACTGTACTCTCTTTGCTGAGTCACAGTGTGTAAATATGAATTCAATACTAAACCCCACAATGGATTATATGAGAAAAGGATAATTCAATATATTTTTAGTGTCCTATTTTTACTGTAATAGTTTTTAGGTTCTTATAATTAGACCACTCTGATTCCAAATATTAGAGGTGGCTGAAACTGAGCTACATAACAAAATATTAAGAGTCAGAGGCCTGCACATTGCATAGTATTATTTTTTCTCTCTGTTAATTTACTCTTCATGTTTCAGAAAAAGAGCATGTTACTGTACGAATACAAAACTTTGGATTCAATTAGGCAAATCTCTATCTACTATAAGCTGGCTTTTCTCCACTGGCTTCAAGGGAACTACAGCTATTAATGTCAACTGACTCTAGGGCACTCCTTTTATTAAATGAAATCAGTAGAATCAGGGGTGCATTTTTCACCATAAAGAATTTTTAAGTTTTGCACAATACTCTGTTGACCTGCACTTTCCTCCAAGATCGTATTTCTTTTTTGTCAATAAAACACATTTTTCAGGAAATCTCTCACTTCAGTCTGTTAGCAGTTTTATTAAAGTTCTTATTACGTTCCACCAATAAAAACCTTAGATGAGCATTTTAATTTAATTTGCTAAAGTCCCCTGCAATTTAACAATGCCCATTGGTAATTCTGCTGATCAAATACATTTAATTCAGTGTTTCTGTCAATAAATAATGTACTTGTTGGAGGGAATAAAAACCAAGGGACTGAAAATTTCATTTATTACTTCATTTTTTGAGCAAAATATATTTTATATCAGATTTTAGTAGAAAACCAGGCATGACCTCATAGCCCACTGTTATGTTTAAGAAAATGCACACTTCCACTGTCTGAGAAAAAAAAGATGTTGCAAATAGCTGAAATAAGACTGAAAAAGAGAATATGATTCAGGTTGGAGGGGATTTTTTTGTTTATTTTTGTTTAGTTTTCAACTATATTCTAACAGGAAAGGCATTCTGATTATTTTATTGCAAAAAGAAGTCACAAAGGCAAGCCTAGAGAAAATACTTCACTACAGGACTAAATCATCTTCAAAAGGAGTAAGAAGCTTAAATAATAAAACTAACATGTTGACTTCCAACCCCTCTCTGCCATCTCCAGCCACTGTAGGAATTTGGCTAGAGTTCAGGAGTTACCACACCTAAGTGATTCCTAATCAAATAGACACATCCTTTTACCCATTCATGACCAAGACAAAATGCAAAACCTCTTATCAATATCCAAGAATAAAACACACCACGCTCAGGCCAGAAAATGATACTAGTGTTTTGAGGAGTTAAAATTACTTTTATTACTTTACAAGTATGGACAACAACACTCTGATTTTTCTGTGATAATTACGGAATTTCGTTAAGAGATCTTATGCAAGTTTAAGATTAGCAATTTTGGAGGCTATACTGCAGATTTTTAGGGTGGGCAAGACAGCTTTGAAGCTCATGCAGTTCATTGTACTTTGAAAGTTACTATAAATGCATAGAGGCCACAAAGACATTGTTTTAACGGTTATAAATGTAGTAAGAGAAATTTGTCAGAGAATTTGTTTCAGTTTTTTAACCTCTCATTTTAATTCCGGCTTCTCAGTCTTCTGTTTATCTTTTGTAAGTTATTGTGAAAAAAAATATTTTTGCTACAAGTCACTGCAACTGCTCTTACACTGATGTGTCTGTCAATACCCACCGTTACCAACAGGCACTGGATGAGACTCTCTTTAATATATCATGCAAGTTATTTCATTTTGCATAAGATCTGTTCAAGTAAAAATACGGTGAAAGCAAAGTGCATATGGCACAAAACTTGATAATTACAGTAAGTGTCCTCAAAAATTTTTGATCATTTCTGACTTATGTAAATTTTTGAGTAATGTGCAATAAATGCTCAATTCTGTAATTACAGAATATTATTAGTAATAAATATAATTGCTGGCCAGCAGGTGACTGAATGTTCCTAGTTTTCCTCCAGAATGTGGCAAATGCTTTTGATGCTGCAACCTGTGGGAACACTGCAGACAGCTCTTTTCTTTCCCTGTACAAATGTCAGAGCTGTCAGACAACTGAAACATGTCCACAGACAGAAAGAAACAAACTGCCGACCTAAGCACAATTTCTAGGTCCTGAACCAAGGCTTTTTCAACATGAATCTAACTTATTACAACATTTGTTGACTGACCCACCATACTGGCCCAAACATTGCTGTTAGCTACGAAATTAAAGTTGACAGAGTTTATTCTGGGAACTAATTAATTAAATGCCTTTCCTGGCATATCCATTAATATCAACGCAGCATGGCATATATATTGACACAGTTTTAGAAATTGCTTTCAACAATAGAGCTCTGTTGACAAAATAGTATAACGTTTAGACCATTAGTAACAGTACATGAATTCACCTTCTCTATCAAGTGTATTTTTGCTGACAAAAATCTTTAGCAACAAGACAAAAAAAAAGGTGCAGAGAAAATAAAAAATATGCATTTATGGATTATGCATTTTATATATAATTTTGAAATAATTATTGTTAACAGAAATCATGCAAACTGATAGTTTATGTGCAGGAAAGGCTGGAGGGTTGGAGGGAGAAGAAAATATTTGAGATATTCTTATGATGAAGCAATTAGTTAAATTAACTTTGTTAATTATAAAAAGTAGCAAAAAAAAGATCAAAATACACAAGGGGAACTAAAAATCCTAAATTGAACCTTTATTGTGGGAAACTCAAATAGGATGCTTAAGGCAAAACTGACACCATAGAATCCTGTTTATTTTGTGTCATCAGCCTCTGGTTAATTTTACTGCCCACAGCCTTGAACTGAAGCTGACAAATTCTCTTTAAAATATGGTCAGTAAACGTCCTTTAAACAAAATAAAATAAAATAAAATAAAACCAAACAAAGACCAAAACAAAGACAAAAACCAACCTGCAGCGATATACACTCAAAACATCCGGTAACAAACATCCTCATTTCTCGGCTATGCTCTTCTCTGGACCTAACTATCCTGATCTAAATTACTCATAGGCCTGACTCCTTCCTAGCACTCAGTGAATGAAACTCCCACGTTTACAAACTCTTGAAGACAGTGAGAACACGGGGTCAAATATGAATCTTTCACACAAAAAAGCAGAGGATAGCCAGAAAGTAAGCTGGTGAAAAGGTCTTTTCACCAATCCCGTAAGAGGCCCAGTGACACACAGGTAACCCAGTCACCTCAAGCAGAGAACAAGCCACAATGAGTATTTGAGTGTTTATACAGAAGAATGATGAGATCGAAAACTTGAATCTTGGTTCATAGTGTAACCTCTCTCCTAAAATTCTTCCTCTTCTAAATTCACTGTCTCAGGAGAAAAAAGAAAATAAGATATAAATACAGAAAAAATACACAGAAAAAACTTTAGCTGTAAACTTAGTCATGATATTATTTCTACTTGCTTTATGTTTCAATTTCTCCTGGAATATATGTTCACATGGTAAATGTGTATGTATATACAGTCATACATTAGATATGTGTGTACATTTTGTCTAGTTGCCTGACAAGTTGAAGACAATATTCAAGCAAAGAATCAAGAATTGTAAGATATAAAGATCATAGAGATATATACAGCAAAGGAGAAAACAAATATCGCAAATCAGTAGGTCCATCCAAACAGATTTTTGTCTGTTTTCACAGTTCATTCTCAACAGTATCTGACATGAAGGGTATCTTTTGAGCAATCTAGCTTTTCTTCAAATGATAAATCCTAAGGATACACATCCACATTGCAGAATGTATTACTTACACATGTCAGAACAGTGTATTCTTTGTGAGTGTGCCTGATAAAGCAGGTAAAGACAAGTTTGAAGATGAGATGCAAGAGATTCACTGCCCAGCTCTGGGATGAAGATGACGCAAACTCAGTGTAACCAGCTTGCTGGATGCCCACCTACCATAGCAACCTTAGGCAGCTCTGTGCTGGCACAGGAGCCAGTTTTCTTAGTCCCTTTAGGAGCAGCATGCTGCAGGGTAGCATAAAGAAACAAGAAAAAACAGCAGTAGCAGTATCTCTATTAATGTCACTAGATTATTGACTACCATGTGACAAAGCCTCAGAGCTTTGCTTGAAATCACTTTGATCTTATTCTAGGCTATACCTGGTCGCTATGAAATGAGTCTTGGGAGCAAAGTGCGTAATTTATTTTTTTTTTTTTTATCCTGATCAATGCTATCTAAGCACATTAGAAACTTGCATCGGGATTCTTTAACCACAAAAAGCACTTATACATGATGTCAGTATTTTAGTGATACAGAGAAATGCAATGTATAATGGTATGTAATATGAAAATATATACGTACAGAAAATATTCAGAGAGCATGACAACGACATTTCCTGTTCTTATATTAATCTAGAAAGAAAACACAAAAGGCAATGGCTCAAGCCGTTTTTTAGAATAAGGGATTTAGAGATGCCATATATCTGCATCAAAAATTTTAACTAAGGATTTTGCTTACCTAAATTTTAAGTATATTCAACAGAACTAATTTATTAATTTATTTTAAAATACAAATAAAAGATGATAGAACTATAATCCAGACTCCACTTGCTTTTCCACTTACATGTGCTATTCTTCAGTAGAATAAATAAATAATAGCCTTTACTTTTCCATTTTTCAGGTTGTGTTTTTTGCATAAGCCATATGAATAATTCAAGAGTATGGCTTCTTAGCTGCTCTCTGACATATTACCATGTTTTTTCTTTCTACTTTTAACCTTGTTTATATTGTTGGCATCTTAATGACAAATAACTGAATTATTTCCTTTAATTCATATACTAAACCACAAGAATTCTGTTCTTCCCTATTATAAACTGTCTTCAATAAATACATGTCACATGGAATGGACAAGTATTTGCCTATTTCTTTTCATCTTAAATTTTGCTGTGGAAGTCAATTAGGTTTCCTTCAAAGATGATAACGTGTTGGTAGAAGAATTAAAATCAACTTGCAGAAATAGTTATTGGACTGATTTTTGATGGCCTGCATTACTGAAAAGCAGTAAACCTGAGGGATGTACAGCTGTAAGGATGGATACTGAAGCTAAAGAAGGTTCATGCACAGTCCTCTAGTGCCTTTTGCTAGACTTACATAAATGAAGACTTTTGAAGTTCTCAGTGCATTTCTTAGTACTTGTACAATCCCTCAGTACAGATCAACAAATATTAGTAAATCCACTGCCTAAATTAGGGCTTTCAGAACATTTAGAAATTCTCAGAAGCATAGTTACAGAATGCTAAACACGTGACTGATTAAGTACTGGTAGAATAATGGTTTTAATCAAGAAAGAAATGCAGAAAAATTAAAAATACAGTACATGCATGACTCTTCCCCCAATTTACACAACAACATGAAGGCAGAGCTTCAGGCTTTGTGAATTACCATTGATAACACAGGACGTGTTCTTCACCTCATACAATCACATTTCCTCTGACAACACAGCACGGGAAGCATAATGTCAGTCTCTCAAAAATGTTACTTTTTGGAGGGAATATCCCACTTCAGTTTATTCTTCGTGATTTACTTTCCCTGTTAAACTGAGGCCAGTAAAGCAAGGGTCTATAGGCAGTTTTACATGCTAGTCTGCTTGGCACAGAGCAGTTCTTAACCGGGTTTCAGTACTGCCACACTACTATCAGAAATATTTTAAAGACTTTTACATCCAATTTCTTCACCATCTCATGACATTTTAAGAACTGATTAAGCACTTGCATAATACCAGGAATTTATATGTATTTCTCCACATTTTAGCACACGTATTAGAATTCAATTCTTGTGCTTGTGACAGATTTTTAAGCTTCCTAACAGTCAAAATGCTGTTTTTCACCAAAGGGGAAGACTAATCAAGAAGGTACTGAGAGCTTCCCTGAATGGCCTCAATTCTTAAAGCAATCAGCAAGGCAGGTGCTCAGCATCTCAAGAAACCAGGCTATGGAGACAAAATATTAAGATGTGCCATATGATGTTTGCAAAAACTGTGCTGTCCATTTCTAGGTTACATGGCCATTGAACAGACACAAAATAGACAGAGTTGCAAGTGCTTTCCAGCTCCAAAATTCGAACTACATGTAGATGCCTAAAATTGGGTGTGCAATTAAGGCTATGTTTCAGAACTTTAGCCTTCATAAGCACTTTGTTGATTGCGGCAATTCAGTGCCCCTCGGCAATTGTTGATGTTAACAATTCGAAGATTTAAATCATGTAATTGAAAGCACAAAAAGAATCCCATCTCACTTTCTTTGTTCTGAGAAAGGGGGAAAATCCTGGAAATCTGAACAGAGCAAGCCTTCCCATCGTCCTACTGTCCACTTCAGTGTGGGAATCTGGTGGGATTTGGGTATATCTGCATTTCCTTGTTCTTAGCAAAAGTACAGAGATGAACTTGAATTACGAAGATCACTTCTTTTTAAGAGATAGCCAATTGTTTCAACTAAAAGTAGCTTAACATATAGTCCATATCTTAGATGGGAGCTGTTCTTCTGTTTGAATCACTTAATCTGTAAAAAAGCTGATAATTCAGAAAATACTCTGGAAACTCATACATCTTTGAAGGTATGCAACAAAAAAAAAAGAAAATTGATTTTTTGGAACAAAGCACTAATCATTATTTATTTATTTATTTATATTAAGGATATTTAATTTTTCTCTTCCTGCTTTGGCTGTATCTTCATTATTTCGCAATACATAGTACCGAAAAATATGACCAGACATCAGAATACAGCAAGGACAATTCACATAACCCTAAATAAATATGGAAACGCAAAATGACCTCAAAAGAATATAAAAAAAGTTTCAAAAGTTTTGGTGTGCTGACAAGGAAAAAGAAAAAGTAAATTAGGAAGAATGGTACAAAAGAAAAAGTGGAGCAGTTGGACTAGCACGTCTTCTCTAACATTTACATAATCTGGATCATATATACAGCAACATGGACAGTACCCTGGAACTCAGCAGACTGATTTCTGCTCTTAACCCTGACTTTCTAAATAATTTTGCTAAGCCTTTTTTCTTTTATTAATACTTTTCATCTGTAAAACAGCAATCAATTTCCATTTAATATACTCTGAAAGCTGCTAAATAATACCCTATATAATAGCTAGTCATTATTTGTTTAAGTTTAGATGAAAGAAAAAATAAATTTTTCTCAAATCACAGCAAATAATATTTTTGAGGTAGATTTTGCACTTTTTAATGCTTCAAACTGACTAAAGAGAGAGAGTAGACAAGTAGTGAGATTAACAGTGGGAAAAAAAGTTGTCAGGTTATCTTCTGGCTTTTCTTTACACAACTTGAAAATGAAAATTTATTTTTAATTAAAATATAATGTAGACCAAATGTCTGAAGGACCCAGAAATATTTCATTGCAGAATTCATACTCAAATTTGAATACCCACAAGTACTAGCTGCTGATGGTGTTGTATGCTATACATGGATATCTTTACAAGCCTGAAATGTGCAATTACTATTCTCACATCTTTAGCCCATGGCAGTGTATCTATAAAAAGAGGTCTTTTTTGTGTGTGTAACAAATAAGAATATGAACAGCTTTAAGTGACACAGTAATTTAGGAAAATAGATGTAAATTGCTAAAGTTTGTCATGCTTCTAAAGGGACTCAGTGATCATTAAAAAAAAAAAGAGCTTGCAAATTTTTTAAACAAAAAGTATAAGTACAGTCTCTCATTCTTTTCGCATAATGTTAGCATTTCCATAGCTAAAGTTGAGCTTCTATAATAAAATTATGTCTGAAAAAAATAAGCAGATGCAAACAGAGAAGATGTTTTTCTCAGAAGTGTTATGGTGCTGTCATTTAATGATGTATTCTAGATATGAGAAAAGGTGGAATTCAGGTTCTGTTCTCATGACCTGATTTTCTCACTCTTTACGCTGATCCATTAGTATTTCTGTAATTTTTTAGGTGTGGTATGTCAATCATTTCTTTCTTCAGCTTCTCAAATAAATCTCTCATCTTACATAAAATTTTAACAAGAGAATTAAAAGCTAAAGGCAATCACACAAGATGGTCGAATTCTTTTGCTTCATGGACTAAATCAGTTTCTTGTTTCCCCTACGTGACCTTTTTTCTTCCAGACTTCATACTAGCTTATCATTGTACTGTGTGTTTGGAGGGACAGAATAGTCACTGGGCAGACATCTATCACAGTCATTGATCTGCTGATAGGAATATGGTTTAAAGGTGAAAAGGTCAATAAATTTAAATAACTATCAGTAACAGTTTACACTCCAATATGAATTAATAACTGTTCGAATGCAGGCCTTTCAGAACTGAAACATCAACTTAAAAAGCTCTGCCCTGAAAATGGAGGAAGAAACAGGATTTTTAATATCTGACTCTGCTTCCACCTTATCAATAATCCCTCTTTATGCCTGAGTTTTGACAGGAGCTCCTTGTCCATCCAGGGGGTCACACCAGCATTTTTGTCCAACTTGCTCCTTTACTGAGGTCAACTACTCTAAAACTTTAATTGGGAAAAATCCAGAACTTCTAGAATAATAATGCTGTGGCCAGAAGACCTACCAAACTCATTAATTAGATCTTACAACCCATCTACAAATGCATCAAATTTCATTTTCTTTTCAGAAGTAGCATGTTATCCATATTCAAATGGCTCATAAAATTGATTCCCTATCAGTGCATGCTGATTGCACGTTTCTTGCCAGAGCAAATGCCACAAGAAAACAAAGAGTTCTGTTTAGAATCATAGAATTGACTAGGTTGGAAAAGACCTTTAAGATCAACAAGTTCAACCGTTACCACACGACTGCCAAGTCTACCAATAAACCATGCCATAAAAAGCCTCATTTACACAGTTTTTGAGCACAGTGGTTTCACCGCTGTCCTGAGCAGCCTGTTTCAATGACTGGGCACACTTTTGCTGAAAAAATTTTTCCTAATATCCAGTCTACATCTCTCCTGGAGCAGCTTGAAGCTGTTACCTCTCATCCTATTGCTTGCTACAGGGGAGATCAGCCACTATAGAAGTTTCAAGGAACAACAGCAGCTCTCCTCTTATTCATCTGTGAGTCCTTGCCTCATTTCTCGGTTATTCCTGCTGTACACAAATCAGCTACTCTTGCTAGCACACAAATCAGAAAATGGAACTGAGATATATTTACTCATCTATAGTATTCATTGAAGATTAAGATATAAAGCCTGAATCCAAAATTAGATTCTTTGTAGTATTTCATGGGGAGGGGCGGGGGTGGAGGCAGGGATGGGTGGAGAAGAAATGGGGAGGAAGAGGGAGGGGACACAGTAAACCTCCATCTTATTCAGCAGAAATGGGAGCTTTTTCAATATCTGAAAGGAGACTACGAGACTACTACTGTACACAGAAATTTGTGATGAAAGTGTTTCCTCAGAGTACCAGAAGTATTTATTTTCATTCTTTCCTAGCAGAAGCGGTTCAACTATAAGGTATTGGTAAACAAGTTTGTTTGTACAGTAAACATCTTTCTCATGAGAGCCATCTAACAATATGAAGTAGTAAAAGAGGATACTTATTATGCTTAAGTATCACATCTCTATTGCAAAAGCACCTTTTGCGATACTTGAATCTCTGAATGATCACACAGTTTGAATACAATTCCTTGCTGAATTCCTGCTGAAGATAAATCAAGATTGACAGGATCCCCATCAGGATGTGCAAAACATAATGAAGGAATCCAGTTTCTTACATCCATTGGGTTAACTGGCAGGATTAGTTCTGGTTTTATAGTCATCTTTGTTATCATTAATTTCTTGCCTAAAGCTTCAAACAATTGAATGAGGTATCTTTCCATGAATAATTTAAAAAAAGGTTGCTTATCTGAAGACAACTGCAATTCCTACAAATTTTAGAAGTTCATCTGTCTTTTCCTCACAATGACTTGCAAACCATTTTCGAATTCTTGCATAGTAGTTTGGGTTTTTTCCTCCATTGTTTTCTTTATAACAAGAGGGGTATTATCTGTCCTTCTGCAGCATCTTAAAAAGCTCTGAAGTAACACTAAATTTCAGGATCTAGTGCCTGATACACTGTATAGTAATTTAAAAGTGATAATTCTGGAGATAAAAAGAAGAATTTAGAAGTCTCTACTGTACATATAATTTTCCTAATTAATTTTCTAACTAGGATCATGTGTGAGTAGTCACTTTCTGTTTTCATAGCGGAAAAGGATATTGTATAGTTACACTATATGATCTTGAAGGTTTTATGTTTCTGTTTCATATTTATTCCCTCTCCCTCCCCAACATATACAGATTTTAATATTTGGTCATGTCAGACAAAATAAATATGACTCTATTAAAAAAAAAAAATAGTGCTTTCCACTGCATCAGGAAAGTATACTGCTACATAGAAGCGAAACAAACTAATTGTTTGGGTTTGATTGACTGTGTTACTCTATTTGCTTGAAATAGGAATGCTTAGCTTCTACAGTATTGTCACCTTAAACCCAACCCATGGTAATATGTATTTTTGTATGAGAATAATACATTAAATTAATAACTACATTACAATCACACAGATTTAAAATATTGCTTTCCCATAGCACTAAAAGGATTCCTTTCATCATGAAAGAATATTTAAAAATTAAAATATCATCTTACAAGTATTAATCTGTTTCTTGTGCAGGCCCATAAGGCACATTCTAAGTGCATTAATGCATCCCTGAGCTGGTGGTTTATTTGATAAGATGAAGTTATAATGAGGCACTTCCTAACAATACAATGTGCTTGTGTGTTATTGCCATGTATCTTTGCTTTTGTGCAATTTGGAAGTCTCGTAAAAGAAACAACTATCAGCAACATAAAGCAAAGTATAAAGTTTTATACTGTTAACCTTTACAGATTATGATCTGTATTATATTTACCACACATATAGACTAATTTTTGCTAAGGACAGAGAGGTTAAGTCAAATGCTCGTTCATAAAATATCCTTCTTCAGAACTTTCCTGCAAGTGAAGATCTTCCTGAGGAAAAAAATCTTGTACTTCATAACACATGCTTGCTTTTGAGACCTCAGAAGTCTTTTCACCAATTAAGTGATACAGATGAGACTTCACATGAGCTTCATAAGATCTTCAATGGCCACTTAGGGCCGTGTGTTATAGCTCCCCCATAGTTAAAATGGTTCTGTATCTATCCTGTGCAGCTATCCACATCATAGCATAAAAATCAGAATATTTTAATAATCTAATGTGCTAGGAACTGTTACAATGTCCTTGTGACTACAAGGGACAAGAAGTACTGTCACAAATAAGGGCCTCCAAACTACACTGCTGGTTCAGGTGTACAACTACTGTGCTAAGGTACAAGACTGCAAAATAGGAACCTTTAATTTAAATAGTCCCAACATTCCTGCATATTCTTTAAACAGAAGTTAAAATGCTTTTGATGTATACCAGCAAAACCTGTTTATCTGATGCTTTACCAAAACTTCCAGTAGGAAATACATATTCCGGAATTAGCATTTACTGTTGTTGTTGACACAGAAAAGTATGAATTTTTTATTCTAAACCAGAAAATTTACATTAACATACCAGTAACTCGACCATAACAACTGCTTTCTGAGTACCCTCACTATGCCACTGCAAACTACTTCTATCTTTACGTCTCGTTGTCCAGATCATGTGGAACTTAACTGAATGTACAATTGCTATTAATATGAAAGGTGCAATAGACATAGTCTTAATTTAAAAAAGATTCTACAAATTATCAATGCCACACCTTCCTGAAATGGCTTACCTTGTAATTGGAAAAGAGACAGAGGTTTAGAAAAGAAATTCAAGACAAGGCGGTAGTAAACTCTTTCAATCTCTAATCCCATCTGCTAACAATACAAGAGTAATCCACTGTAACAGAAGTCTTGTAGACTCCCATGTCTCTGTCCCCTGCAGAATATATACCGTATTCTCCACTTTTGTTGTGGTTTAAGCCCAGCTGGTTACTCAGAACCACGGAGCAGCTCTCTCACTGTGCCTCCTTCTTCCTCTCCCTGCTCCCATGGGGATGGGGAAGGAAACAAAAAGAATGTAACTCCAGTGGACTGAGATAAGATGCAGAAAAGATCATATAATCATAGAACAGTTACAGTTGGAAACGATTTAAGATCATCTAGTTCCACACCCCTTGCCATGGACAGCGACACCTCCCACTAAACCTTGTCACCCAAGGCCTGTCCAGCCTGGCCTTGAACAACACCAGGGATGGAACATTCACAACTTCCTTGGGCAACCCATTCCACTGCCTCACCACCCCCACAGTAAAGAGTTTCTTCCTTATATCCAATCTATACCTCCCCTGTTTAAGTTTTAACCCATTACCCCTTGTACTCTCACTACAGACCCTAATGAATAGTCCATCCCCAGCATCCCTATAGGCCCCCTTCAGATATTGGAAGGCTGCTATGAGATCTCCATGCAGCCTTCTCTTCTCCAGGCTGAACAGCCCCAACTATCTCAGCCTATCTTCATACGGGAGGTGATCCAGTCCCACAATCATCCTTATGACCCTCCTCTGGACTTGTTATATATAAGATAAGAACAATCCAGTAACTAAGGTATAACACAAAGCCACTGCTCCTACCACCAATAATAATAATGATAAGAGAAATAACAAGGGATGGTAATACAATCGCTCCCTCCCTCACTGATCAATACCTAGCCTGACCCAAGCAGCGATCTGAGCATTCTGGGTAACTGCCCCCAGCTTGTATACTGGGCATGACATGCAGTGGTATAGAATACCTCTTTGGCTAGTTTGGGTCAGTTATCCTTTCTCTGCTTTCTCCCAGCTTCCCTTCCCCCCTGGCAGAGCATGAGGGTCAGAATGTCCTTGTTCAGACCAAACATTACTGAGCAACAACTAAAAACATCGGTGTTATCAGTGCTGATCCTGGACTCTGAAAGTCAAAAGCACAGCACTGTACCAGCAACTAAGAAGAATGACTGCTGCTGCTGAACCTAGGACAGTATCCACCCTGTATTCCATAACATTCAAGTCACGCTCAGATCCCACATTTTTTAATGTACCATCACTTTTTCCTCACATGTATATTTATATATTTAATATATATATACACATACATATATGTATATACATACCAATACATATATACACTCACACACACAGAGTGAAAGATATTCCCTAGTACATGGACTAATCCCTATAAAGCCGCTGAGTCCATCTGGTTCATGAAGTCAGGCTCCACCTCCTGTAGCAGCTTTTTAGAGCAGGAGAGGATGTGTGCAGCTTTTGGTCTTTGCCTGCTGATGATACTGCAGAACTCATCTGGTTTCATCAGTCTATTATTTGTTGAGATGATGGTTGGAGGGAAGTCAGGGCCAGTTACTGGTGAACTGAAGACATATGGTTGGTGGGCTATGAAAGTGCTACATAACAGGAAATAGCATATAATTGAAGTCATTGGCTGTTCTTGCCTAAAATCAAATCACCTTGAGGTACACATTGAACTTGCCCATCTTCCCCCTTTACCCACCAAGTATATCCGGGTCCCTGAGCAAAAGCAATCCCACGAGTGGGTTTGCTTTTACCTGAAGCAGGAATAACCCAGGCTGTCTTCCCCAGCAAATTCTTTATGTGCACCACAGGAACATTTTCCGCTTCTACAGTATGTAAAAGTTCTGACTGGGTTGGACCAGCCCTGTTGGCAGATCCTCTGGTGTTGACCAGCCAAGTGGCCCTTGGTAAATATGTATCCCAATGTTTGAAAGTCCCACCACCCATTGCTCTCAGTGTAGTTTTTAACAGGCCACTGTACCATTCAATTTTCCTAGGGCTGGTGCATGGTAGGGGATGAGATATACCCACTCAATGGGCCAAGTATCTATCAGGCTGTTCTGGAAATGAGTCCCATTGTGTGACTCAATTCTCTCTGGGGTGCTGTGTCACCACAAAATCTGTTTCTCAAGACCCAGGATAGTGTTCCAGGCAGTGGCGTGGGGCACAGCGTATGTCTCCAACCATCCGGTGGTTGCTTCCACCTGACGCTTGCCTTGGCGGGTTGGTGAGAGTGTGATATAATCAATCTGCCAGGCCTCCCCATATTTGTACTTCAGTCATCGTCCTCCATACCAAAGAGGCTTTTACCATTTAGCTAGCTGTCATGGGTTCAGAAGTAGCAGTCATTTTTCTCCTTCTTGGTAGCTGGTGCAGTGCTGTGTTTTTGACTTTCATCCTGGGAACAGCGCTGATA
>JARCZZ010045955.1:0-10847 GCA_030323915.1 Brotogeris chrysoptera | reverse complement strand
TGCCAGGGATGGGGCAGCCACAGCTTCTCTGGGCACCCTGTGCCAGCACCTCAGCACCCTCCCAGGGAAGAGCTTCTTCCTTATATCCAACCTAAATCTTTCCTGTGTAAGTTTGAACCCATCACCCCTTGTCCTATCACTACAGTCCTTGATGAAGAGTCCCTCTCCAGCATCCTTGTAGCCCCCTTGCTTCTCCTATCCCTGTATTCCCTGACGACCTAGGAACATGTCAGAAGACCACATAGATGACTGTAGGACTGGTTTGGCCCTCAGATCTCTATCTGAAGAGTCTTGGTAGCAGTGCCAAGGAGAGAGACACCTCAACTGAATGAATCTTAGCCAAAAAGGTAACCTTAAAGCTAGAAAGCACAGAAAACTCCCTCCTCTGGCAAGTCAAGAGAATCAATCTGATGCTTCTGTTCATCTGAGAGTAGCCAGGACACGGGCATCAATTTTTTAAGCTTCCAGCAGGAGGTTCAATAGATTCGCTCTGCATTCAATCCCCCAAAAGCCCATCAGGCAGAGAAGCTGAACAAAGGACCTGACCTTTTCTCCCTCCCTGTGCTTTCACGTAGCCGCAGCAGAACAATGGACCACAGCGGCATCCGATCCCAGCACACAGCACAGCGCTCAGCACAGCATCCTGGGGAGGGCAATTTCCTGAGTCGTTTTCAACAGCCACAATAATTAATCAAATAAAGTATCCTTTTGCAAGGAGGGCAGCTGTAATTTCAGCATAATCCAGAGCTCACAGGCTGAGCAGAGCTAGGCAAAACACAAATGGGGTTTGCAATCTCCTTTCATCTCTATTTTAGCTACAGGTGAACTCCCAGTCTTGCCCAAGTCTACAGATGAGGCTTGGCACATGACAAGAACAATTAGGAGTAAAGCCAGTGTTGGAAATGGAGGGTGATTTAGAACATGAGCACGTTCTTCTCCTTGGAGCAGGGCTGCTCTGCACAGTGCTGGGCTGTACTGGAAGATCCTTGCGAGTCCTGTGCTCACTGGGTTGCCCACACAGCCAAGATCAGAGCTCAAATCCTGCCTATTCATGCTCAGGGAACTTCCACTAATCCCCAGATAGACCAACAAGTGTTGGTGGGGTTGCCACGGACCTGCTTCTTCATGGGCTGCCCAACCCCTGCCATTGACAGAGCAAGGAATACACATAGATCACAGAGTAGTTAGGGTGATGTGGCAGTTGACTTCAGGCTGATGTGTTTTTCAAGGTTTTACAATGAATTTAGGAATTTGGAAGGAAATCCATGCGTGGTACATCCTGGTTTGGGCCAGGTTCTGGAGGCAGAGACCTTTTCAGTCATCTGGGCTCTGCCAGCCATGCAGCTGAACCACAGACATTGGCCCTTTGGTTGTATTGCTCAGGCAACAACAAAGACTGTCTATAGTCTGACAACAGCTCCATGAAAACCCAAGGGAAAGTCTGTGTGCATGCATATACACATCTATGATTATATATATATGCACATACACACTATATAGAATGATACATATATGCCCTATATAGATGTACTCTGGCCAATTCCATATTACTGGCTCCAGTTAGGAATAACTGGGCCATGTTATGAAGGAGATTAGGCTGGATCATCTCCTTGGCCCTCTGAGCTTTCTATCTCATGAACACACAAACCCACAGGCCTTGTTCCATGACAGAGGGCAGGAGAAGAAGCACTGCACCCAGTACAGGCTGGAACTAGGGCCTCAAAATGAAGCTCATGGGGTGTCAGGTCTCCTGTGGCACACTGGAGTTTGCTCCTGAAGTGGTTTCAGGGGGATTTAGGTACCTGGCTCTAAGTGCCATCAAATGATGCCTTTTAAAACAGTCTGTAGATGATCTGCCATCGCCATGGATGACATATGGCATGGGTAAGATCTGAACTTAGTTGGACCAATAACTAGTCCAATAACATAACTACTAACACACTGCTGCTCTTTTTGCTATAGAAAGGCTCATTAAAGAGACTTTACTACAGCCACTATTAGTAATCACTCCTGTGAGCTATGACGTGTTATTCCCTCACAAATCCCAGCCTACTTACGGAGGAGGGGATGATGCTATCCACATTTGACACAGAGGGAAAACTGAGGCATGGAGGGAGGACGTAACATCCCCCAAGGTCATGCAGGAGAACCAGGAAGGTGAGATGAGGTCCTTTCCAATCCTAACCATTCTATGTGCCTCTTGCAGACACCCAAGTCTGTGCCTATGACTCCAGATCAAAATGCCTTTAATAAAGGCAGCTCTATTGCTCTTCTCTGTCCTTAACTTGTCCTAATAAGCAGCTGTCTCACCCTCTACTCTTGCTGGTCCCTCATTGCCTTGGCTGTGGGGAATCTCCCTTCAGTGCTATTAGTGCTGACAGGAGCAGGGCTTCTCCAAGCTGCTATAATCCCATGAGGTTTTTTCTCAGCAGGAATTTCTTTACTGGGCTTTTCAATGAAATCCTCCCTCTGCTGCCCCAATACTATCCTCTTATGGCCCGGAAGACATTGAGGATGGCCCTTTAGAGAGGCTGGGGCCAGCCTCCAAATACAGGGGACTAGTAGGATGAAGTGGGTTCAAATCAGAAGATATCAGCCCTGGTTTATCCTGCTGAGACTCCTGGTGAGTCCAGAGGGTGTTTTGCTTGAACAGGGACTGTACAAATTAAATGCAGACTCTGCCCTGTGCTTCCAGGGTGCCTTCGGTGCAATCATCATCACATCCCTCAGGGCAGCATCAGTAATAGCCTGGATGAGAGGGGGACCGGAGGCTCCCTGACTCATTGGCTGCACATGCAAAAGGTTATAGCAGTTTTTCAGCTGGGGGAGCTGAGTCACAGGGGCTGTTTGCTGCTCCATCCACTGCTCTTCACCTTTTGGTGGTGTACAGAGCTGCATGGGATGCTCTGTGATCTCCTGGCTGAGCTGTGACACAGGTCTTTGCCAAAGGAGTTAAACTAATGGCATACGAGAGGAGAGACTAAGATGAGCTCTTAGGCAGAAGCACTTCCCTATGAGGGTGCTGAGGCATTGGCACAGGGTGCTCAGAGAAGCTGTGGCTGCCCCATCCCTGGCAGTGCTCAAGGCCAGGTTGGACACAGGGGCCTGGAGCAAGCTGCTCGAGTGGAAGGTGTCCGTGCCCATGGCAGGGGTTGGAACTGGATGAGCTTTAAGGTCCCTTCCAACCCAAACCATTCTATCAGAGATAAGATGTTACAGACACAAAGTCTTTGCATCCCCAAACAGCTTGGATGCGCAAAAGAACTGGAGGTTCCAGGAGGTGAAGTGCCTTTTCTCCATTGCAAAATCCCACCTTGTGAAGAGCAGAGTCAGAAACAATAACAGAAGTCCCTGTATGAGTGGCAGAACTCACAAAGTCTCATTTATAACCACAAAATTCAGGATAAGAAGATTTCTTGATGGTCAATAGGGCATAGTCCCCTCAAGAAGCCTGTCTTGTAGATAGAGTACTCAGAACAGCTTTCTCACCCAGCCTAGGCAATCCGGTGTCCAACAAGAGCTGGTATCATGCTGCAGGGCACTAGATTTCTCCTATGTATTTGCATGAAGTGACGAACAACTCCATTTCCTTGCTACAGCTCTGCTGAATCTGAATTGAACTTGGTCAGCAAACTACCGTGATGAGGTGACACATCCAAAGGGTTGGGCAGTGTGACCACACAAGCATGGTTTCCTATGGAAATCAGACTAGATAAGCAAGTCTCCTTCAACAGGTACTCGCCTTAGCCCAGTTTTAACAAGCTGCTCTGTTCCCACCCCTGTTTGCAGGTTGTTGAGGTATCCCTCCAAGGGAAGGGGGGGCTGCTGCTATTTGTGATTTGCTTTCAGCTACACATAGGAAATCTGTGCCTGAGACAGGTCTCACTCCCTGGGCTAAGTTCAACATCACAGCTCCACCTGAAAAGCTGGACTCTTGTTCCAGCCCTTTTCACTTAACATCTTCCCTGACTGCTGAGCTCAATGCTTGGGAGGACAGGACCTGGTTACGCCAAGCAGTAAGGTTTGCTGCACAACAGATATAACAGGGCATTGGGAGAGATCCAAAGGGTTACTTCTAACAGCAAAAGGTTGCCCAAGAAGCACTGTTACCCACCACCCTGTACTGGTATAATTAACCTGAATGAACATCAGCTCCTGATTTGTTCCACATGGTATCGCAAGGTGACATGGCTCTCGCAGTGTTTTGGCCAAGATCACTCTCTTGTCTCTTCATTTTGGGTGCAGACATGACATTTAGCAGTGGAGAAGGAAAATCTCAGTGCAACACATCTGGAACTTGCAGCTCAGAAGTTCTCCTCCCTGTGGGACAAGGAACCTGCTCCATCAGCCGCAAGCACTGGTGGCATCACTGGGCAAAGCATCCCTTGTATCACTGCTGGAGGGCAGCAATTTCTTACATGGGAGGGATGGTGTCCTTGCAGCATACCTGCTCTAAGAGACCTCCCTGGCATGACAGCAGATTGGGCTGACCTGCACATCAATAGTTTATAAGTCTCCATGTACTGCTTTACTGAATTACATGAAAGATCTGATAGTTCCTGCTATGGATCCTGATCCCCAGGCAGGCTGTGTCTTGCTACCCAAAGTGCTCTCAGAGAGTGGGCAGCTCTGAAAGCCTGCAGGAATGAAAGGAAGGAAAGCTTTGTCCATCCTTTTTTTGGATCAAGGATGCTGTAGGACCACCAGCCTCGCGTGGGGGCATGTTTGGGAGGTGTTAACACAGGTAACACTCATGGGGGCTCTAAGTAAATCCAGCAATATGATGCTTGCTTATGTCTGTGCCAAAGGCTTCTCTGTGCTCTTGCAGCTCTCCAGTGCACATAAAAACCAACCAAAATCACATAAAGCCACCTATGCCTGACACTTTCCTGGGCTTTTATTCCAAAGACAGACCACAGAAGTTCAGGTTATCCTGACTCTTCTCTTCCACCGGGATTAAAGGCAGCCATCAAGCCGAAGAGCAAAGGGGAATCGCCTTGCTCACCCTGACAGCCCTGTGTGCAGCTTCTCACTGGGCTCGAATAAGGCTTTTGAATGAAGGTTACAGGTGAAACAACCACCCCTTTTATTCCTCCAGATCAAAACCTTCTGCAGGCTCTAGGAGAGACAAACCCTATGGGTGTGTGTATGTGTGGTTTCTGGAGTTCATTTCAGCACAGGGTAAATCTACTGGCCTCGGTGGCACTGATCCAGCAAAGCTGAAGGATGAGAGGAAGCAGGACAGAAATAGCTGGGGGAACACAACATAACAGCAACCGCCACGGAGGCTGGAAAACACCCAGTACAGTCTGATGCACTCCAGCTAGGCTTGCAGGGCTCCTTCCAGCTCAATACAACACCTGCTGTACCCTGTCCCCTAATGCAAGTGGTTTACCTGTCCTCCCAACAGCCTCAGCCAAGTAAAAGGGCCCTACCTCCGGTGACGGGAGGTGCTATGGTTTGTGGGTGCTCCCCCCGCTTCCCAACTCACACTGGACACATGGAAAACCATCTTGTTGACCTGCAAAGCAAACCTCAGCCTAAACCCAGCATTGGGTCAGCTCTGGGATTCACAGGAAACCACGGCCTATCTAGTAGTGATCTAGCTGATCATTACTTCATGGCGATTCCCTAATGGCCTGCAAGAGATCTGATACAGAACCTGCAATACATTCCATTAAGCTCCTCTCTGTATTTGCTGACATGGAAGTGTTTTCAATGGAAAAGGAAGAGAACAGGCTTTATTTTCCTCCACCCTCATGGCACTGCTGCTAAAGCAAGGAGGCTGACACCTTATCTTCTCCAAGACAAACATCCCAGAAGAACTATTCCAAGGAGGATCTCTGAGCATGAACAACTCCTGGCGAGTGGAAGCACAAGCTCAGGCGTCCTACACAAAAAAGCCCCTACTGGCTCCAGCTTGTGGGCTCCCCACTTATTGTATTTGACAGTGAACAACAGAGGATGCCTAGGGAGAAGTAAAAGCAGGGTGAAGATTTAGTGGCATTACTCTATAATACTCGCCCAGACACTAATAATTTGCAGCTCAAGAACTTCTAAAACCAAAAAAGAGGTATTTTTTTTCCTTTAATATATATGTTTGATAGTTTTTCAGTGGCTTTCCATCAATGAATTTGTCTGAGTGCTTTTTTAACCCGCCATTACCTTTAGGATCCATGGGGTCCTGCAGTAAGAGCTATCACAGTTGCTAGTCAGTGTGAACTCTTTTTTGTTCTCCATAAGCTTTACTTGCTGCTCCCTCATTTTTACATTGCAAAGGAAAACTAAGGAAAACCAAGGAAAACCTTTCTTTTGCCTTCACCACGACAGCATGAGCCTCCAGGATCAATACCGTATCTTCTTCCATCTCTTTTCAGCTCGAAGTCCTTGTCTAAACAATCCTTCCTCACCTGGAAGCTGCTCCACCCCTCTGACCATCCTTCCTTCGAATCCTCCCCAGCTGATGTACATTGTTTTGGGGATGGAGGGACCACAAAACACACAGTATTCTGGCCGCAGGTACATCAGGGACTCACAAAGGTGTAATGCTGGTTCACTTTTCACTCCTCTCTCAGTATATGCTTTGACTCTTTCATTCTGGATTACATGAAAGGCCAGGTTGGATGGGGCTTGGAGCAAGCTGCTCTAGTGGAAGGTGTCCCTGCCTGTGGCTGGGGGTTGGAACTGGATGAGCTTTAAGGTCCTTTCCAACCCAAACCAGCCTGGGATTCTACGAGGTAAGGCAACAGAGGAGTGAAATGTGCATTGTCTCTGGACAATGACAGATACCCTGGGAACACACAAGGACTTGGTCCCAAAAGATGGGTCCTGCTCCCAAGTCTAGTACAGCCCAGGCAGGGCTCAGAGCACCCTTCCCCTATGCCTCAGTGTGTTGGGCAGATGAATCCTACTCAGCATTTGCAAAGCTCTCTCTGATGGAAGGTATTTCACAGCTGCAACCTGCAAGCACTAAACCATCCCTAAAAGTCTACCTTCACCTGGTGCCCTTGACAGGCACCTTCATTGATATCCCCTCTTTCTATTTATCCTCCTTTGCCAACCCTCCTGTTGTGCCTGTCCTCTCCCCAGCTCTGCCATCATCCCAGGTTTATCTTTCCATACCCAAGTTAGGAACTGCTGCAGTGAGGGGCTTTGTCTCCTGGGGTGAAGCCCCCTCTCAGCACAGTGTCATCAGTGTCAAACGAGCATAGAAAGGAGCAGGATTCAGAGACTCAGCTCTCCCAATACTCAGCATAACCTCAGGCAGGTTCTTCTGCAAGTCTTACTTCCTCCATACACCATAGAATAGGGCTGGGAAGGACCTGAAGGTCAGTTTGTTCTTAAAGTCGGAGGCCAAGCTGCTTGCACAGCAACAAGAACAGTGGAAACCTCCACCCAAGGCAGCCTTTAAGTCTATAATCAACCTAAAGTGTAAGTTTTAACTCCTTTCATGCATGTGGAAACTGAATTCAGGTCATCAGTGCCTTGGGCAAACACTGGGGTGTTACACCAGGTTAAACAGTGGGGATGGCAGCAGCTGAACCAACACCCTCTGGAAGGAACTTGCTAGGGCTGAGGTCCAAGAGCAGCTCAATGCCTTCCTGCAATTGCTCCGAGGTTGCCAGTGGGATCAAGCACTCGGCTTTAGGATCCCAGCTAGGCTGAGGTGGGAGTTTGGACCTAGCTGCTTAAGCTGGGTAGAAATGAATCTCTGGTCCCCAGAGGTTCTTGGCTTTGGATTTTGAACTTGTGTATATTTATTCAGCACTTGATCTACTTCAGGTGCCTGGTTTTCATTGCATTTCCATGCACTGCTCTCCGCTTGTGAAGCAGGAACAACTGCACACTCTGCTCTATCCCAGTATCCTCAGTTAGAGCCTTTCAGAACAGGGGCTCAGATGGATGCACACCCTAAGCATGGACACTGCTGGGGCAGCCCCGTCCCGAGAAGCTTTCTGGTTTATCTGGGGGACCAGAGAGTCACAAACACATCAGCTCATCCCATATCAGGTTCTCCTTGTATGTTGCTTAGCAAAGAGAAGTGTTTCATGGCGCAAAGCTTCCTTACGCGCTGCCTCCACATCCTGCCAGCCCCTTGGTACAGTGACACTTGTCCCACAGCGCTTCAGGAGCAAGAACGCTTAGGCTCTGCCCCAAGAGAACAATAAAGGTCCCCATTTCTCCTCTCACCCTCAAAAGGGACTGATCTGGCAGAGAATGGAGGCAACAATTGCTGCCTGACAGCTTGGTATCAGTGCTGACAACCCAAACCATGCCCAGGATGTGGCTTGAAGCCACTTCTCCTGCCAGCCCCTTTCTGCTGGGCTTGGAAGCCGCTCACAGCAGCTCCAGCAAAGGCTTTGAAAAGACCTCGAAGCTGACAATGCCTTCATTAATCACAGCCTAATCCTTTCCATGGCAACCCGAGGATTGGGAAGTCACAAGTTAGCAATGCATAAGACAGAAACACTGTACAGCACTCCCCAGCCCATGGAAACTTAATAGTGAGGGACATGAAGCGACTGCTCTGAGGAGGGGAAATGAGTTGGGAATGATATTGCCTTGGAAAAGAGGTTCATCCCTCAGGATTCGGGTCTCATAAATGTTCGTGTCAACAGGGAGATGCTGTAGTTCATGAAGCTGTTTCAGTCTCACCCAAAAAAGCTCAAGAAGAGATTTTGGTCCTCATATGTTGGGTTTACAGAAGCACAAAGCTTTCAACAAGACACAGTTTGGCTCCAGCTCATCACCACAACTCAAACATGAAACATGATTTAGAGATATATTGGGAAATGGGTAGAGCTCAGAGACTGCAAAGCCAAATGTGAAAGCAGTTTTGACCATCAACCAACAGAAGGGAAGTGCTGTCCTGGATATTGCCCGTGTTTGTTCCTATTCTGCTGACACTGGGATAATTTAGGCACAGGGTAGCAGAGACACTTGTACAGTGACTCACAGGGACCTTCGCACTGCCACTGTTGGGACCTTGTGGTCCCTCACCTCATGGAAGGAGAGATAGGACCCATAGCATCATATGGTGGAGAAGGAGTCAGCTCACAACGCAGTCCATGTCCTCAACAATGTAAAGCACTGGTTAACCCCAAAAGCTTGACTCTTATACATGCTTTTGCCTACGGAGAGGAGCACTCTCACACCAATACAACAGCCTGGGGTGGTGGGAAGATCACCTGCAGCTCCTTCTGCAGGGGGATTTAGCAGCCAGGGGCAACCAGGCAATCTTATACCCATTGGTCTGTTGCCTTTCAGAGTCTCCTTCCATGTTGCCCACAAAACAGGTTCTCCATCGTACACTCATCTTCCCAGAGACACCAAGAGATGCCACTTTCACCTTCCTTAGGATAACATGGTAGTAACCACCCTAGGAAAGCCTGGGACTGCTCTATGGAATGGTGCTCAGCTGGTCCAGCACAGTCCATGCACCTAACACTATAATCCCAAACCAGGCAGCAGAATGCAAACTGCTTTGTGGGCATTACCTGTCCTATGGTGGGTCTCCATCCCTGCCCAGGGATGGTTCTAACAATTGCCCTGGACACTGCTCTCCAGCACTGGTGTGACCAGGGGACACAGCACTAAGACACAGGGTGATGGGCGTAAGTTACTCCTGGGGAGTTTCCAACAGGACACAAGAGGGAATTTTGCACAACGGGAACTATAATCTATTGGAATAATCTCCCCAGGGAAGTGGTGACTCCCCAGTGTTGGGCACTGTTAAGACTGAGCTGCACAGGGTGCTGGCCCATGGTGCCTAAGTTGTGCTTTGCCAAGAAAGGTTGGACCAGAAGACCCCTGAGGTCCCTTCCAATCCGGTATTCCATGACTCTAGGTTTGAAAAGAGCCCGGACACAAGCAGCTCTATGCCATAAGCAGGGGAAACTCCTACTGTTCCCCGAGGAGCAGCACCATCTTCCTGGGAGCACGTTGTGCTTCAACAGCCCGAGTGGTGCATCTGCGGCTGGGTAAGAGCAGGGAGAGGGTACAGGAGTCCCAGGAGCGATGGATTTGGGGGGACACCCGTGGGACCACCACCCGTGCACCAGGCACATCCCAACAGGCTCTCCCCATCCCTAAGCAATTCCTCAACACGAAAGAGCTATGGAGCAAAGGGGTCGGGGGCTGCATAGAGCAGAACGGTGGGGAGGGGGGGGGGAACCGACTCCCACCCTCTGCCCAGTCCCTGCAGGCTGAGCCAAGCGCAATTAAGCAGCAGCCAGAAACGACAGAGGCTCTAATCCGCGCTGCAGGAGCTGGCTCGGTGCTGCTGGGCATTTCTGGCACGTCCGAGGACGTACCGCACCTCCCCCCCCCCCCCATTCCCACCTTCCCAACCCCTTCTCCAGGTTTCACCCTGCGCTGGAGCCATCCCCGCTCCATCCCACCCATTGCACCCCGTTTTGCAGCCACCGCACCCCATCCGGAGCATCCCCAGCGCTCAGCGGGGTCTCCTCCGCCTTACCTCAGCGGGGCATGGCCGGGGAAGGGGCGCTGGTGCCCGGCGCGGAGCCCCTCTGCCTCCGGCTCCGAGCGAGGCAGAGCCCGCCCTGAGCTGAGCCTCTTACGGGGGAGGAGCCGGGATGCAGCCAGCCCCGGAGCGGGGGGTGTGCGAGTGCGCGTGTGACGCCTCCGGAGCGGGCACCGCGACCGTCGGGGTCACAGTGTGAATCCCAGCCTGGTTTGGGTTGAAGGGGCCTTAACATCATCCACCTCCAGCCTCTGCCACGGGCAGGGACACCTTCCACTGGAGCAGCTCTGTGTCCAACCTGGCCTTCAACACTGCCAGGGATGGGGCAGCCACAGCTTCTCTGGGCACCCTGGGACAGCGCCTC
>JARCZZ010045954.1:0-20941 GCA_030323915.1 Brotogeris chrysoptera | reverse complement strand
CCTGTCCATGGCAGGGGGGTTGGAACTAGATGATCTTAAGGTCCTTTCCAACCCTAACTATTCTATGATTCTATGATCTTACTTGTTTCTATTTGACTTTTTATGGCACATGGAAAAGCTGCCTTCTTAAAGGGATTTAAAACAAACAAAAAACAAACAAAAAAACTAGGTCACCTAATCAATGTGCCACAAATATCTCAGAATGGAACACCTAAAATGAAATACTTATTACTTATCTGCTAATTATAACAGTTTTTAAAAGTCAAGGTTTGCTTTCTCTTGCTTACAGATATCCAAGTATTAGATTCACATATTGTTTATATTCCGTATTTCACTTAATTCAAAGGTGGTAAGAAATAATGTAAGAGATTCTTACATGAAGGTTTTGAAATATCTCCTTTGCAAGCAAATATTGCTCCAAAATAATGGTGAAGTGTTTAAAGTAGGATGCATTGCTGGATCTGTACTGGACTTTTAATATTAAAATCAGAGAAATATTTTGCTTCCATTCTGTGTGAAAATGGAACTGTGACATGCCCAACGCCACTGGCAGACATCACTCACACCAGACAGAACCAGTGTGCTAAGTGTGCTGCTGTGATTTATTTTAGGCTTCTATATCAGAAAAATACTGAACAACATAAACAGGAATAGTTAGTTCACACAATATAAATAAGCTCCATCTGTGAGGCTTAATTCCAGAAGTGCTAAGCAGCATTCTATGTTCTGAAGTTACCGGTGTTAAGACCACCCTTCATTCCTTGGGGGTACTTTATGCACACTCCAGAACCAAACACTGCCACTTTCAAATATGAAATCTCCAAAATAAGTCACTGCAAAGTCACTAGAGCAACCCTGTTACAGAGCATTACCCTTTGACATTAAATGTAGACACTTCAGCCAGACATTCTGAATATACACTGTCCCTGACAAGATCATATAAATCCTGAGGTCTAACATTATTTATAACTGAGGCAACTAATGCCAGAGAGTTCCCTCTTCATTCTTAGCTTTAAATAGCACCATTACATTTAACGCATCAGGAACAGAGCCTGTAGAATATTCTAACCTTCAGCTGGGTAATTTTCTGAGAAGGTTTTCAAGTTTCTTGGTATTTTTTAAGGGAGTCAATAAACAGCTTTACTGTGTGTAACATCTCACAGGTAAAACACGACCAAGACTTCAAAACACAACAAAACACAACACTGACCTTTCTAGTCACACACTAAAATCTTCATCACAGATTTCCAAGTGGTCGAGCAACAGCTACGTTAGTGCTGCAGCTCTCCAGAGAGCTTACACTTGCACAGGCTGAAGTGCTTCATTTTGTCACATATTAAATCGCTACAAACAGCAAGGCTCTGTTCAGCATCTTTTGAAGATGCATAGAAAACTTGTTGTGAATTTCCCTTAAGTATTCTTTTGTATCTTAAACCACAGCTGTGCATGACAGTTGCATAGCTATGAAGGCTGCTGCTTCACAGATCTGTACAGACCTGATCTAATGCATAAAGCTTGAAACATGGGCAAGCCTCCATGAAGAAATTAGATCTTCTTTTGCTATAGATCCAGAACAGGTTTAGCAATAGCGGAAGAGTCATTTCAGCAGAGCATAAAAAAACCCATGTAAGATAGCACAAACATAGATTCATAGTGATGAATATTCTGAAAATAATAGATGATGCATAGAATAACACAAACATCCCAAACAGAGCCCAAGTTGTATGTGTGAACATGTGTATCTGTACTCCTAGCAAGACAGCATGATGGTTCTTTAATTGCAACTTTATTGTCAAAATAAATTGTCTGGAGGGTATTGAAAAAGCTAGCAGCTTAGCAGTTCCACAGCTTTTCCATGAGGCTGTTCTGCTCATAAATATCAAAAGTCATGTATTATACAGCATTTATTGTACCTATGAAGCTACTCCACTGGCTAACAAAAGACACAGAGAAATAAAACATATAAATGTTGCTTGCAGTAAAAATTCTTACAGTATTAGCTGATGCACTAGAGAGATTACATACACGTGCTTTCAGAATAGTTTGGATCACATAGCAACTGGAAGCCGATCACATAGCAACGGGAAGCCCATCACTTGCCCCACATGAAGACCTGATGAAATACAGTTTTCCAATTTCACTCTGTTGTGGCAAGAATGAACTTACAGCTTTTTATTCCATCTTTAGTGAACACAGAACATCTCAACAAACATTTGATACCCTTCAGTCACTTTCTTCCCTTGCCACATCCATTAATCCTGTATAGCAAAACCAACTTCTGACCGAGCTCAGGGGGTGTCACACAGGTAACTATGAATTCCCTCAAACATCCTCCTTTGATACGTATTGAACATTAGCAACACAGAACATCAACCAACCAAATTCTCATGTTTTCTTAAACTACATGTTCACATATTCTTTTTTATCATCCACTTTTTTTATTGGAACAAGATGCTTCTCCCTTATTTTTTCCAAAATCAACCATTTTTTCTAAATCTATACAAAAAATAGCTTCATCTCCAGCCATGCTGCAAAGAAGTTGTGTGGAAATACCAGAAGTCCATACATTGCAAATAACTAGAGTAGTTATCATCAAAGAGGTATCCTTCCACATATTGTATGTGTGCATGAATGCTCTCTACAGTATTTTTTTTGATTGCTTCTCAGTGCGTACTATGCCAAGGGATAGCTTATTTCTGTGCGACCCAGCCTTCATTGTTATTATGGCATACAGAATAAAACTGTCCTCTTCCCTCAATTTCTCATGAGCTCTGGAGGCAATGGCAGCAACTTGAGTTCCAGCTGCCTGTCAGTACAGAGGCAGGATCCAGCCACAAACCAATCCATACTTGCTCCAGGAGAAAAAGGTGGCCAGAACAGATTCGCTATCTCAAGAGCCAAACCCAGAAGAAAGGTTGCTAGTTGAGATGCAATGATCTAGGGTAACCGTGTAGGAAATTGCAGCCAGAGAAGACACCTCATTTTACCAACTCTTTTGAAAAAGAGCTTCTGACATCTGATACCTTCTTGTTTAAGAGTAACTAGAATACACACAACCCTCTTGGGGTAAAATACTGAGTGGCATACAGCTGTCTAGATTACTACTCCTTTATTTCTGTCCCTAGAAGCCCAGCCAGCAATGCATGTGTATTTCTCATGCAGAAATCCAGTTTACAGCAGCTGAAGGGGTTAAAGCAGAACCAAACATTCCCTGTGCTCAAACTCCCATAACTACCAGTTATTTTCTTTTATTTCCCTTTAATCTTGGCCTTTTCTTCCCCCTCCTCTCCCTCCCTTCCACATTTCACATACATACCAAGTTCAAATTATCATTCCTTTCTGCCTTCTGAAATTATTATATGCAAAGAACAGAGTCTCGCCTTAAAATCTTTTATGGACCCACTAGATTGGCCTAGACATCTTTTATCCAAACATCCTTCCATTTAAATATAGACCCTCATGAAAACATAGCTCTTCTAGCACTGAACTATCGTGTATCCCTCTAAATAGTGAGCTTATTTTTCAGAAGTGGCGTGCAAACAGTATCACATGCCAACAGTAACTTTCAGACACATTATCAGTTAGTGCCAGAGTCCACCTTGTAACATGAAAAGTGAACTGGATGCATTGTTAGTAATATGAGACCCAGACAAAACGTCACTTTTGTAATTTTGCAATACGTGATTTTCCACAGGTACTGAGAGATGCCAGGGAACTCATTGTTAGTGACTGCCCTATTTAACTGCAATTGTGCTGATTTTGTGACAAATTCTGAAGATTAAAGTAGCCTGATGTGTGCTCTTGAAAAAGTAGTAAAGACTTCCGCATGTTTCCTTAGAGGCTGAAACAATCTCATGAGCATCCTAATAAGTTTGAAAATTTGCTTCAGAAAAGTTAATATTTTCCTCATTAGACTGGAATATCAAAAAGCCATCACATAAATTATATTTAAATCATAAATTTTAAGTATTCATTTCAAAAAATAAAACCTCAGAAGAAATTTTAAAGAGGTATTTTGTTGGTCTTTGTTTTTAAACACAGAACACTGAACTAGATGTAAGAAAATAGAGCTATTTGTTAGACAGAAAACTATTAAGATACGGTAATCGCTCTATGAAAATGTTCCTCAGAACATTTTAAATTACTTCTAGTTTTATAAGAATCCTTTGACCTGATTCAGGAAAAATCTAACAGTATTATAATGATCAAAAGAAAATTTAGAAATACTTCAATGATAACAGAAGGAAAATCATGTTGTACTTCAGCATTTCTCCTCTGAAGTATAGAAATGATTCATCAAAGCACCAAATACCTCCCATTTCACAAGTTTTATATAGCCTTCTCAAGCAAAGCACCCCGAGTTCAGTGTCTGGTATTGAACTACCTAAAACATTATCTATCGATATCCTGGTAAAGAGAGAAAAAAAAGAGGAGAAAATGCAGCAATTACTAGTCCATGCTTCATCCATTAATAACAACTGGGTTTTTTTTCCCCAGGATATTGCATCTGAGGTGATAAAACACCTTTGAAAAAATATCCTTCTCAAATACTATCAACCTGGTATACACAAAATACAAATAACAAGTCCTAATTAAAGTAACAAAATATCAAGGAAGTTTGGAAAACCAAGGCAGGAAATCTGCATCTTGATAAAAGGATATGAAGGGCAAAGAAGTCCTTAGGACTTTTTGGATTAAGAGTGCCTCTGTACTCTGTACTAACTGTGTTACTCTGTACTATGCCTTACTACTTGAAACTTAGCGAAGTTTCAGTGGTGCACAAATTAGATAGGCTTTTTGATGCTACACATATACAGTTTTAAAAATCTATCATTGTATGCACAGCAGAATTTCCTGCTAGAACAGAAGGTAAAAAATCAACCTTGAAAATATGCCATATGTGACCCACCTGGAATTAACTGGCATCTTCTTCTGATTCAGTCAGGGATTTCTCTAAAGGCTAACCTCTTCTCCATTTCTAAACTGCAGGTACAAAACTTTAATACAGAAGACAAAATCAATCAAACCTGATTCTTTGCAGAGCACAGCAGATATTTATGAAAACCTGCCACAGAAGACTGCCTGTTGCGTACAGAAACATTTGCATTCACTCTACCTCCCAATGACAGTAGAGGTTCTACCTCCTTGTAGTTCTCCAGTAGTGCTAGTAGTCATCCTAACTCACTCTGATTATCCTTAAAGATGAACTGGATGGTGACAGGCTACAGTCTCTTATTGGCATGAGAGAAATCTTTGCAAACCCTGACAGTAAAAGTCTGGGAAAAAGGTGGTGTTGTTCTAGCTATACAACATATATAGATATTTCTTCTGACACTTTCAAGGCAATTTATTCTACATGTCAGATATAGCTAAGTAATATTCTAAGCAGGAAGAATGAGGCTTCACAAGGTTACAGTTGAATGTATTTCACTTACTCTAAAAAAAAAAATCCCTACAATTGTAAAGAGAAAAAGTATTTTTAATCTCTAAAATATGAGAACTGATTCACTATCTTCAAAACAGATCTTAAAAAGTGTTTTTCTGATGGGAATTTCAAATCCCACCATAAGCTCCAGACAACTGAGCAACCACCAGGAATGCTTTCAAAAGGATGTTTAGGGCAGGAAACAGAAAATGAATTAATCGTCCAGAGCAGAAAAAATGGATTTACTTTTGGAGGACATCAGTGAGCTCAGCACTTGACTGCAATGTTTCATGTGAAACTGGTGATAGTTATTAAGCCAAAACACGAGAAAAGGACAAAAATGCAGAACTACTGAGCCCAGAGATCAAACGGATCAGAGACAGATATTTTGTCAGAATAAAAATCCTTTTTCTCTTTTATAAACATATAACTTTGCTCTCTGCTGTGACAGCCGCTATAAGCGTGTGACATTAGAAATTCTGCCACGACCTAGACATAAATCATCCAAATGGGCAGAAAATGCCTCCAAGAAAGCAGTGAAATACTTTACCATGTCATGCTTATCACCGTAAAGCACACACTAAGATCAATGATGTGATGACAATGCCATAACTCCTTCAAGAATTAAAGTAATTTTATTCTGCCTTTCATTCTACCTGTTCCTAAAGCTCTGTAATGCAGACTGAAAAAAACCAAACCCCTCAGAAAGGTATTTCATGTGACCAAAGTTCTGTTCTGCTAACATGTTCTCTGCAAAGAAGACACATAAGTAGACCATGAAAGTATGGTTTCCCATGAAAGAAAGTTTCCCAACTGGGGAAACTGTTAAAACTATGAATCTGGCTCTTCCTGAACTTAGCTTAATTCAATTTATGCAAGCTACTTCTTTTGTTCCTCCCCTTTCTTCCACAAAGGATAAAAGACCAAACAAAATAATGTTCACTGCCTGAAACTAAAACAAAACACATTTGGAGAAACTTGTATAAAAGAGAGGAGATGGACTCTAAGTGAATGTGAGGAGCATTCAGAGAATTTCTATGTTCAAAACGTATTAAACCGGGTACATGGCACACAAAGAAAGAACAAGTAACAAGCACATGCTGAATAAAAGACTATTTGGAAAGTGCAATCAAAACCAGATGAGAAGCCATAGATACAGAAGAGTTAATTTTTGGCATTGGTATAAATTCTGAAACAGTAGAAAAGATCAAAGAGAAGCTACTGGCAGTTTGGAGTATGACATCTCCCCTCCCCCAGATGAGCTGAACATCTCCCTAAAAATATAACTGGGTATTACATGGACTCTCACACGTCCTCTTGACACCTATGCTTAATACAACTTATCAATGCCCAGAGACAGCCCAAATTATTATGCAACAGAATGCCAACTCTGCCGGGAAATATTTTTAACACTTGGATGAAAATCTTCCTGTAAAACAACAACAAAGAAAAAATACCCCAAAACAACAAAAAAAGCCAGGGCTATAGCTGATGAGCAATTTTCCTTTTGTATCTGTCAGCAGTGCTTTCTGTTATAGCTAATAATAAAATGACTTGGTGACTCCATTTATTTGGATAATTCTTGAGGTTGATGTGGCTCAAAATCATGGAACTAATTTGTCTGGATAACAGCTTTACAAAGGTTCAGAAAAGTCTAGACATTTTCACTGTGGGAAAAAAAAAAGATGCACAATCACTTTTATTTAAACTTTAAAAATAATATCCTGCAGTCATCCTTTCATAGTGCGAATTTTACTTCTAAAGTCAACAGCAGACAAACTGAAGTTGAAAGTAGCTGTGATTGCACAACACTGGAAAGTATCAAGGGAGATAGAAACAGCCTTTGATTCAACTATTTTGCAATAAATGACACAGCAAAGAAATAAAAAAAAATGGTTATCTGCTGTGCTATAGGCTCCACACAACTTAATTTTTAAGGTAAGTGAAATTTTACCTAATAATAATATGATTAAAAAGTAAAACACTTCTCAAATAACTAGTTAGCTATGTAATTTCCTACCCACACTGACTGGGCTTCAGGCAGAAGCGCGGTAAAATTCATGAGAAGTTTGAGCACAGTTTCTAGCAGCCTAGCACAGTTTGACTAACCACAGAAAGAAGAAAAAAGGAAGCAAGAAAAGAAGCAAACATTGTATTTGAGTTTTACATCATTCTCTCTCACTACAGCTACAATTTTAGCTTAGAATTAGGTTTAAAAACTTAGCTTTAACGTACATTGGCCTTACTCCATTCTGGCCTACCAAACTATGTTCCAAAACTGCTTAAACTGGAACTGTATTCAAACACCGCCGCCAAGCTGTTTTAGTTCCAGAATGAGAGGGGAAGGAAGAGTCAGCATTTATTTCTTTAAAAAAGAAAATACTTAATTCTTTATGCTTGATCCAGAAATTCAAACAGTTATGTATAATCAAAGAGACTGAAATCCCTTCAAAATTAAAGGCTTTGTTATAAAAGCACTTGAATTTACTACAGATTGTAGCCGCATGGCAAAATTATTCCCATAAATACACTTTGAGTCCTAGTTAATGAAACAAAAACCCCAAAACTTTCAGCCATACTAAGATAAAAAATATCCCTGCAATTATTCACATTGCTGCAACACCCAGCTCAGAATCAAAGCCTGTCAAAGAGCTTAATGTAAGAAAAATCAACATTATGAGAAAAGTAGATGTAGAACAACAAAACACAAGTAAAGCACATGGGATGGCAGGCTCATCTGTCTTCTTACTGATGTGCAATCAGTTTTTCTGACTCTGTCAAAATAACAAGAACCTCCAGCATAGCCGTTGCTCCTAATACCTCAAATAAGAATGGAAACTGTTTATAAAGTTCATCTTTCAAACACAGTTCAGTCGATTCAGGCCGGAAGTTGGCATTTTTCACCTCACAAGTCAAGCTTGGCTGGCTGCTTCCTGCAGAATTACTTTTTCAATAGTCAATTGCTCGCCCAAGTGGATGCCTAAATTCTTACATCCAAGTTTCTTTCTTTGGTGCCTCTTTAAGTTATGCAGATTCAATATTGTCCATTACACAGCAACTCTTTCAAGCACTGTCTTTATACCTCCCTCTTTTTGGCAGAACTCTATCAGCTAAAGATCCACAGTCACTCCGGTATAAGAAATTCCCTTCTTTGGGTACTAAATTGCATGAAAACACACATGCATACCAAAAACAGTCCGGTAAAGGGAGTTTTTATTTGAGTTAGACTTCATAGTGTCATACTTAGCTCAATTGTCATGGACCACTGCCAAGGCAGGTAGAGATAGGTAACGAAATGGTGCTAGAATCTTACTGCTTTTTCTGACCAGAGTGAATGCATCAGTCTCAGAGCTTGAAGAACAGTGGGAAATATCTTGAGTCACCCTTGTTATGTTTACATTGGCATTTTTATTCAGATCAGATGCGTATTTTCAAAGCTGTTCTCCCAGCCACCCTAACCATTGTTTTGACCGTGTTTTGGTTTACTCCATGAAGCAATTCTGAACCATCCTTCTGGATGAAAGAAAATTTGAATATGTGCTCCAGAGCAGCACCTAATATATTTTAACCGGTAGTGGAAATTCAAAACCAGACAAAAACCTAACCTGGTCCTCCCAATTCTTTCACACACACCAAAATATAAGTGATGCAGTCAGTAAAACCTCAGCACTGAAAGTTTTCCTCTACAGCTTCATTCCTGCAGAGCTGCACCAGTTGAAGTAGACGCTGCAACTGCATGCAGGTAACAGTGAGTCCTCAATTGCAAAGGCTGCAGGCTGGTCTGCCAACCCCCTGAATGCAAAGGCGCTTACCTAAACTAAGTTCTGTGCTCCCACTGCTTCATCACCAGTTACGGCATAATTTGAACTAACAGCTCAAGCTGGCATTTCCATCTAAATACGTACCCTGACTGGATGCTTGCTCCCACTTTCTTCTCTTGGGCCAACATGAACATTCTGCGGCTGCAAAGTGAATTCGACTGGGGAACAGAGCCACAGTAATACTCAGTTGGAACAAACAAACAGTCAATTTTTACCCAGATTAGTTTCCTGGTACAATTCACTATAGAGCTGCACAAATTCTGGTACTGACATTACTGCAGGGTACATATACAGAAAAATAAACAGCTGTAGCTATGTGGCATTGCTTCATTTGATGGCTATACCAGCTGCAGTATTTGTTAAATGACAGACTTAAAATATAGCTCCTTTTTGGTGCAACCATAACCCCAAGTAAGGACAAGTTTATTCTCAAGCAATGCAGAGCTGGCAAGCAAGCCAAGAACCTGCCAATGCCACAATATTCTGAATGGCAACATTGAAGTATAGAATGTAACACAGCAGCAGTGTTGATGGTGGATGACTCTTAACAGCGTGTCAAACCTGATTCCTTCACTAGCAGAAACACCTACAAAAGACAAATCCATTTTAAGGATAGCTTGGACAGGTCATTTGTTTCAGACCACTGGAACATTTTAGAGAAAAACAGATATTTAGAGAACACTGGTTATAAAGGTTACTTTAAGTCTTATTCCATTCCAAGTTCTGTGTAATGAACTGAATACTTGACACCACACCCTGCGTCCTAATGTGGCATTCATTGGTGGGAATGCCAAATGATCATCTCACTCCAAGTTAGTTGATCTGAAATTCAAAAATGCGGCTTCTACAGAAATAATACAGACTCTATTAGTTCTGCTTTGCTTCTAAGAAAACACTTCCCAAGTTCTATTTCAGTATGCCTTTGTTTCAGCATGAATACTCTCATTTCAGTGTGAACCGTAGGAAAAAGCAGCTGAGAAACATGAGAACAGCAACCTACAGAGGCTACATTTGTATAGGAGGGATTTATTATAGAATTATAGAATGATTCAGGTTGGAAAGGACCTTAAGACCATCTAATTCCAACTCCCCTGCAATGGCCAGGGACACCTCACACTAGACCATGTTGCTCAAGGCTCTGTCCAATCCAGATTTGAACCCTGACAGGGATGGAGCATTCACAACTCTTTCGGACAACCCATTCCAGTGCCTCACCACCCTTGCAGTAAAGAACTTATTCTTTATATCTAACCTGAACTTCCCCCGTTTGAGTTTGAACCTATTACCCCTTGCCCTATCACTACAGTCCCTGATGAAGAGTCCCTCCCCAGCATCCTTGTAAGCCCCCTTCAGATACTGGAAGACTGCTTTGAGACCTCCACACAGGTTCTCTTCTCCAGGATGAAGAGTTTCCACTGCTGTGTTCCTAGTTTCTGGAGGAGACTGTTACAAAAGCTCATCCCAACCACGTGCTGTGATGGTCTTAATGCATGAGTTTGGAATTCATGCAGGAGGTACTGCTGAATTCTAGGGCTCATTTCACTAAATCAGTACTAAGTAGACTTTTCCCACTCCCCTTCTGATATAAGTTTCCTACTGGTAACTGCCTACCTGGTTCAAGGGCCTTAGTATATGTCTTTTAGTACAAAGTATGTAACTCAGTATAGCAAACAGGCAGTGGCAGGCATCCAGGCAGTATCTTCTTCCTCCCATCCAAAAGCAAACCAGTACCCTGTACAAGCCTGAAGTCACACACAAAAGAGTCACACACTCATCCTTGTACAAAGTCTTTTGGTTGCTCCTTGTATGCTGACTTGCTTGACAAGTTAAGATTCACTACAGAAAACGAACAAAAAAATACCACTCTGTAAAAGCCAGGATCTTTTGTTTGTAAAGTTCTCCAACAAAGTTTGTGAAGTTCCAGCAAAGCAAGCCACACAGGATGGGAGCAATTGTTTCCATTCTTCACTGCTTACGAAGGTTAGGTGTTTCTCACTATGCACCTACATGTGGGATCATATTCTGAAACATCAATTTGAACACATGGTATATACCGCTTCATATTTTGCAATCCTGAGTGGGATTTTAACACTAGCATTTCATCCTTCTCGGACTTAAGCATATCCCACTTCTCCATTTCTCAAAGTGCAATACAGTATCAAGCTTTGCCTCTTTAGACAGGAAAAGACGTTTCTGGTAATGGCTCCTACCTCAGAGTCTGCACTCAAAAATTTATCTTTCTGTTCTGCCCAGTAACTTACAAGCAATACTGACCCAAGCCAAATAAATTTCAGCAGAACTGTATCAGTCACAAGAACTGCTAACGTCAAGGACTGCAGTATTTCTGATGGGGCAATCCAACCTTTCCCCTCCTGGACCTCTAAAATTAAAGTCTGTGGTAAAGTATTCAGCCTTATGCAAGTTCCCTGGCTGACCCAGTTCCAAACCCAGGCAATTTCTATAGCCCGTCCAATTAACACATTTCTTTTACGAGTTGAGTTTTGTTGATTTTTTCTTGCTCCTGAAATTCTGCTTGCTAAATTTGCTAAGAAAAGTGCAAAAGCTTTCCACTTTCAAGCCAGCAGCCATGCTAGTTGTTTACGAGGATGACACTTCACAGAAGCAGCACTATGAACAAAGTCACCACATACCCTTGGTTCAGCTCTTCCTCCAGCCTTTGGGTGACTTTTTGAAGGGCTTTGTTTACCATCAAAGACGATGCTATGCATAGCACTTGCAAGCTTGTCTCCCTAGAAAGCAGATGCTCCAGCAACTACTACAATTTTCCCTGTTGACTCAGATGATCTGTTTTTAAGGTTTTGGAATCTCCTACAGCAAGGTGGAGAAATTCAGTGTTGGGTATCTCATATGCCCTGCTGTGCATTTGCAGAGTCCTGTTTCTCTGAACATAGCAGGAGTCAAAGTACAAGGAGTAAGCTTCATTGCTTAAGAGTTCCAGGCTCCTTTCCAGCCACCACTTCCAACCCTGAGCTGTCCCTCCAGGGAATGCTACGAGGACCATCCACATCATTGTGTTTCTGCTGCCTTTCTGCCATATGCAAACAGTTGCAATTAAACCAACTCACAGCTTGACTGTGTTATCAGCAGTGTTTGTTATCAAATCCTTAGAAACAATGTGAAATGTGGAAACCCACGCTTTCGTTATCTAAATACGAATACACTAAAATACTAGATTTCACTGTTCCCTGAAGTAGATTAAAGATACTTATCCCACTCACTATCTTCTACAGAAGTAATTTGTACCAATCACCAGGCAACAGTTTCGACAAATATGCCATAATACAGGATGCTTTCATACACAGGCACAAGAAAAGAGTTTTGAAGGACTCAGCTTATAACATCCTACTAATAAATGGAAATAAGAGTTGAAAGGGGGTGGGGAGAGAGGGAAGAACAAGGATGTTTTGTAACTTTGGTAATTTCACTGGTTCCTATGGAAATATTCCCTATTTACAATGCCAAACAGAGATCAGAATCTGGCCAAATATGCAGTAATGGAACTAAAGTTATAGTAAAGATATAGCAGATGCAAAGAAAGAACTACCCAAATTCCTCATAAAAAAAATGTTTCACATACAAGGCATTTACCAGACAAATCTAAAAGAGCATTGGCAAGAAAATGCACTTGGTAAGTGTCATCTTCTTGATTGAAGGGTTATTACTTTCTTTAGCTCCTGTCCAAAAGGGATGAAACTGTGGAACTGAACTCTACAGGAGTTCTTGTGTTGCAGGAAAAGTATGATTCTAAATTCTCAAACTTACTTTAAAAGTTTGAATGATGACACACTCCTATGACCAAAGTTTTGAAACTAGTGCTTTCTCCGGTAAAACAAACAAACAAACAAACCACCCCCCCCCCCCAAAAAAAAAACCAAGAGGTGATGGTGTAAAAGGAAGCAAAAACAAAAACCAGAGAGGATAAGAGAAATTAAGTATCCCAAGGAAAACAAAAGTTTCCTAATCCAGTTCACTGTAGGGTACCATAAAGAGCTGTGCAAGCACAGAAGGACCATTACTGATGCAGAAACAAGACAGGACAGCGGCCTGGAGCACCACACAGGAGCTGCTTATGCTGACACAGCTTCAGTCCGAAATGCATAAACTATACCCATGAGCTCATCCAGGCTGGGAATGCTACTAGTTTCACAGAACATAGTGGATACATTTTAATTAGTTATGAAATAGTGTAAACATTCACTTTGTAGAATCAGAAAGCAGAATTTATTGTGTGTGAATAAAAATGCAACATCCACAGTATTTTACTGCAAATTCTGCTCTTTTTGTATCTGGTTCATTGAACTAAGTGCAACCCATCTGTTACTACACAGGACAGACAAACAGTCAAATAGAAAAAAAAAACCCTCTTAGTTAATACATACCCAAAATTATTTGCTTAGATGACTAATGAAGTGGAGTGTATAGGCAATCTAAACCATAGAAGGCTTTACTGAGTACTGCAAAATTGCAGGAAGGCTTACAAAAGTTTATATTCAGGACAATTAGGAGTACAAAATGAGGTTATTAAGTCTGATGTTGAAACTAATTGCCTCAGAATAAGGCACATGCATGTACTAACTTAAAATGGTCTAATGAAATATTTCTCATAGTTGGGTTGGACATTGCATAGGAGACTGCAAACAATTCTGGACTGGATATCCAAAAACAGTGCCCCACTAAGGAATAAATGTTGAAACAACTACGGCAGATTTCCTTCACTTATGGAAAGTATGTCACAGAACTGATTTTCCCTTCTCAGACAGTTTCTTTACTCTCTACCATGCAAAAATCAGACAGTGAATACCTTGCTGCTGTAAGACAGTCATTCGACCAGAATGCCTAATACCAAAAAATAACTTGCTACCACATGGTTATTTTTCAGTATCAGGCTATACCACTGCGGTGAAAGTTACATTTTCATGTGACAAATGAGATTTTTCCAAAAGACACATGAACATAAATTTTTATTTTCTTTTTAATTCCTGGAAACTTGTAATTACTTTAAAAATCTAAACACTCCTCAGCAGCAGTTGGTTAATGCAATTCCCAATAAAAGATTACACAATTTCAGAGGATGGAAATTCAGAAGAGAGAAGGGAAAACTAAGCAGAGGTGGAGAAATTAATGAAAAGCAAGACAAATAGGTAAGTCATATATGAAAATCATATTGTAATTGGTACAGCTACAATAAATCCAAGCTCTAAAATCCAAATGTATGATTTTGGGGAGTATAAGTGTGTTTGGGGATGGCAGTGAAAGATCACACGTTAGCCTTCATGATGATCTTGGCCTAAAGCATCCACGAACTCAGGCTCTGATGTGACTGACATGCACTTCAACAAAATAAAATAATTGTCATTATTGTTGTTGCTAAACAAGCAAGCAATAGCCAACTCAAACTGTATTGGTTTTAGTTAAAAAAATATACATATATACGCACATATATATACATACTTGAGTATACATATATATATATACACTCAAGTGTGTGTATATATATATACACACACACACTTGAGAAAGAAGCAGAGAACACTTTAATTGTGAAGTGACACCACTTTCTATATGGGAAAATGTATTTAGGAACAACTCATTCCTGCAGAAGTACACATTTAAATAATTGTGGTGTCCCTTGTGGGATTGTTCTAACCTATTTATTTTATTGTCAGGGAAATTTCTGCTAGCAAGTCAGCAAGAATAAAACCAAAGACCACCAAAGTATGTTCTTCTTCCTAATGTTCTGAGAATCTATAAACAAGTCAGCACTGAATGTTTTACTCACATTGCATGTTTTGTTTTCATGCAAGCCGGAGAACAATGCAGACCTGATGTGGTTCATAACCTGAGCTCTGTAAAGCATAAGAACTGATGCAAGACGTGACTGAAAATCTGAAACTCCCAGGTTATCTGATTCAATCACATGGCTTAAACAAACCTGTTCAAACTCTCAGGAGCAACCACCATGTGAATCACCATTGCTTCCCTATGTGGCATCTCATCTTCAGCCTCCTGCTACAGAAAACAAACTACCTCAGAGAACCTTGTATTGCTCTCTTTTCTTGTCACATAAATGACATGTTTGCTACTGCTAGCCTCCGTATGCCCCAAAAGTTCTTCCATACACAACAATCTCTCTCTGGTTTTCCTTAATCTTGTGCTGCACCAACCGCGTATTTCCCTGAGCAGAAAAAAAGAGAGCTTGGCAATACGGGGAGCTGTGCATGTCATCTCAACTAAATACCATTAATGGGCTTAAATTCCACTTATCTGTTTACACCTCTAGAAGACTTCAAGTAGATGTGCTAGATCTGGTTTCAGGCATTTCAATACTGAAATTCAGCAAGGACTTTACTTTCTCTCAGGTATTTGGATCTTTCACATAAAGGAACAAACAACAAGAATCCATGTGGCTTGGGACAAGGCAAAGAAAAATACAAATACTGAGAGAAGGCAGTTATGTATCTTAATAAGAGTACTTCAGCTCTGTAAGTCTATTTCCAGCCATGATTTTAGCTCCAGTATGGTTGGGGTATGGGACTGTAGGCATCATTTGTTTACATCAGCCCAACTCTCTACAGATGATCAAGTTATTTCACACAAACTCATGTAAACATGAAGTAGCAAAATCTACTGCACTGAAAAAATAAGTTACGAAATGGAAAACACAGCACTGTAAGAATACAACAAACAGCAACTCACCTTTGAGGCTTCCTTAGGAGTCAGAAGTACTTTATGAAGTAAGTTGAAAAGATATTTCAATCTTTATTCATAATAATAGGATTCATAGGATTCATGTAGTAGTATTCACAGTAACAGTATTCATAGTGTTTGTAGTAATTGATAGTATTCACGTGGGACAATTCGGAACGGGGTACAATTGAAAAACAGAAACAGTAAGATACATTTAAAGGGATGGCAAGGCCAAGTACGTTGGTCACCCTGAAACAGTGAAAATCCCAAAGCAGGCTTATTAGATACTGTACTGAAGTCTCCTCATAGAAGGTATTTTAAAAAGTACCAATTTCAACTTCTCTGGACTTCTCCAGCTGAAAGTGAATATTACAATTGCAAATTTTATAGTATTTCTAACCATGCACTATGTACTTATTGGTAATTCATATAACTGAATTTTACATTGAATCTTTTTGATGATCTAGTTCTAGATAACTACATTTTTTCTCTTATTAGTTTTTCAGCATAGAAATTTACCTAGTGTATATTCATGCCTTCTTGAAAAATATTTGTTTTGAAAAACAAATCCATACGTGTAAGAAGTACCTTCTATAAAGACGCCTGAAGGAAGCCTCCAGCTCTGCGCTTCTCTCTTCACACAGCAGGAGACCTCTTTACACTTGCAGAATGGCCCCTCCTTGAGTCTATATAAAGGAAGAGGTTGGACACTGTTTCAAAGCAGTACATAGATGCGACACATCAAGATTTTCTAAAAACATATTGCTGAGGGACAACAACAACGGCAGAACAAATTACCATGT
This sequence comes from Brotogeris chrysoptera, assembly GCA_030323915.1. Lineage (NCBI taxonomy): Eukaryota > Metazoa > Chordata > Aves > Psittaciformes > Psittacidae > Brotogeris > Brotogeris chrysoptera. Next base: position 4,184 of record JARCZZ010045954.1, on the reverse strand, counting down.
ACCTATTACTGCATGTAAGAATTTTTGCTGGCCTGCAGTTCCCTCACAACAAACTTGATGTTTCATGATACATACTTCCGCAGTACTACCCTTAAAAGTTCCCCCTCTCTTCAAATACTTACAACAGAACAATTAAATTCTGCAACTGACTGCACTCAAATACTTACTGTTAGCTTTAAACCTTAAACCAAGTTAGGCTGCCATTACAAGGATCAAAACCACTGCCTACTCATCTAAACCACTGCTTCAAAAAAGCACACTGCAGCACTATACCTTTGAAAAGAATCACACATTCGTGCTAATTCTATATATCCACAAGCTTTTTGATCTAATTCACAGCGCCAAAAGTATTTCATGGCGAGTCACATCCCATTGTTTTGTCTCAACTACACGATGGTCCAAAAGTCTTCAAGGGCAGAATAAAATCCATATTCCATCAAATCACTCATAAACAGTGAATTCGGAGGAACTAATTTAAGCCCTCATGGGAGTAATCAGATATCTTCACAATATCCAAATGTTACATTTTCCTTAACTAATATGGAGATGTTTCTCAATCTAAGGAAACTGAAAAAAGGACAATAAATAATCCCTTCCAAATTCCATTTCAACTATTGTTTATTCCACAACCACAATGCACATGGTACTGCACAAAGAAAATAAACACACTCTCTTTCCCATCTTGTAAAAGAGCTGCAATCAAACTCCAGACAAAGAACTAACTAACCTCAGATGAAATGGGCATGGACCAGGGATTAGCTACATGAATTCACACAGCTATAGAATGGGTTATCCACATTGTTCACTGTTTTCATAGTGAAGAAAATGAAGATTAGATTCCATCAATCCAACTCCCTTCCCCCCAGAGTCACATAAAGAAGAATGTTCTTTAAAGCAAAAATTCATTTATCCCATACATTTATAAAATAAATAAATAAATAAAAATAAAAAACACTTTTTCTGGAATCAAAAAACACAGGTGAAGTTGTATACTAAGCACAGAACACAGTAGTAAAGTCTGACAAAATCACTTGGTACAGTTTGTCTTTTTCTTAAATCCAATCTCAAATGATTTTTAGTTAAGCTCCCTGCAGAAGATGAAAATATGCTTATTTGGATTTTGTCATTTGACACCTTTCTATGCTTGTCATCTTCCTACAGCAGATGAACTCACCAAAATTGCAGTAACCAGTAAAGTTGGATGAAAATAATCAAGTACCATCTTTTTCTGGTAGTACTGACATAGTTTTCAGAAATTAGGTAATTCAGTGAGAACAGCCATTCAAGACTTCTAAAACCCTGTGTTACCATCACAAAGAGGCAAAACTGCCCTGTCATTAGTTATACAGGGGATTACAGTCATCCTATGGCCTAATTTCTTACATAAACTAGTTTTAGATAATGTCATGCTGTTTCTAAAAGCCATAACCTAAACTAGGATAGCCAGCTGTTATCAGAGCTGTGGTGTCCTTCCCATTGCTATTCCATACCATTCAAAAGCTCACTGCTGTCTGGGCTACATTTTGAGAAGCCAGATCGGTCTTGGGGCTTCTATTAATATTATAGTATGTAAATGGAGGTATAGAATCATTTAGACTGGAAAAGACCTTTACAATCATCAAGTCCAACTGTAAACCTTGAAAAAGACCTTTACAGTTGAGAGCAACTGTAAACGTAATACTGCCAAGTCTACCACTAAATCATATCCCTAAATGCCATCTTGGTGTACCTCAAATAAGATAAGAACAAAATAGTCTCAAAAAAAATCTGTATGCATTAGAACCTTTTGAGTAAAAACATACATTTTAACCAAAGAGTATACTTGATTTGCCTGTTTAAATTTAAGCTTAATGCTTAGCTCTTCATAACAGATAGTGGGTGTGTGCGTACATATATACACAGTGATCACACAGACATGGGAATCTATGCAGTCCAGGACAGAATCTTCATGGCCACAGTAAAGAAAGCACAGCTATCACAACTGTTTGTGTGTGCTATTCCAGTAGCACCTCTCCCCTAGTTACACTCAATAAACACAAACCCAACACCAGCCATTAAACTATAAATTTTAGACTGTCATAACCTGCCCACCCTCATTTCTACAGGGGTTTATGGTCAAGTAAGACCGATATAGCTAAAGGATATTTATGTACAAAGTTACTGTAGATCACATCTTCACATTAAGAATTCTACAACAATCATCTCACAAGCAGAATGCTTTGTTCAAGGTAATGGGGCATTTCTTCTCCAGCTCTGTAGAATTAGACGTCTTGAGCTAACTGCTCATTCTACGGTCAAGCATTTGTTATGTATTTTCCTGTCAGTATCCCACATACATTCAGAAATCTCTCATTCTACATATATGCAATCCTACTCAAGAAAACTCTTGAAGACAATGACAACATTCAGTGCCTTTCAAAATTATCTTCCCTTTGAAGACTGCACTACTCAAACTGCACTTTTGAGATCAGGCATGATAATATTGTGGATCTTGGATGACTGTCAGCAATGACTAAACTTAGGAATCCCAGAAGCCACTTTTACTAGTAACCTTCATAACTCTCACTGGAGATGTAGCGGCAGATCACTTACACAAATGCTTTTCCCAGCAGAAAGAAGGATGCGTTTGCCGTTTTCTAAAAGCTCAACTCTTTGCTTCCAACAGCTCTGTCACTTGACTTAGCAATACTAAAATGTTAGGTGACTAAACCAGTGGAATAAGGATGATTTTTACCAAGGCTGGATGATGCACAGGAAGTTGAAGAACTGACAAGACAGAGGATCAGAATTACATTGTGACACTGAGAGATCAAAGGCCATGCAATAGACAGCAAAGGTGTCATGAAAGCTTTCAGATACATGAAAACTTTCAGAGATAGAAACATGACTCCATGTATTTTTATGTACTTTTGACTCATTTCAGCAGTATATAATTTTTTTAATATCTTAAAATTTAAAAAGCTATCGTGAATACATGAAGTTCTGCATCAAAATCACAAATATACACACAAATGGCATTGCAACTTGTTTTCTACATCTTTGGCAATACAGCATTAATAGATCACTAACTGCCTGTGAAGTACCTGAGGCAGAAAAAAAAAAAAAAAGAAAAAGCAGAAAATTGCTCATTCTAGTATAAAAAATGAACAATAAGTCAAAGACAGGACTTCGTAGGCAGCCTACAATGCATGCTATATTTTACATTAATGCACTACCTAATATTGCCTATGTAAAAGAAAAATTCCCTAATGGGTTCTACCCTGTAGTATTTCATCCTACAATCTGGGGAGAATTCAGATTAAAAACAGGACAGCAGGCAAACCAGGAAAGCATGCCATGTTTTGTTGCACGGGTTTTTTTTTGTTTCATATGATACCTGTATCATGAAGGACAGATGCCAAAAAACCTATCGGACCAACACAGATTAAGATGATCAAAAAGTATATGAGTAAAGCCCAGACAACTTTATGTTCTCGTAACTTCTGTGACAAGTTAGGGAATGAGATTTAGCTTAAACTTTTTCGATCATTTCCCTTTCATTTGCCTCTGTCCTGAACATAAAGTCAGCTGCAAAATGAACAAAAGTCTGCCAAGGCACAAAAGAAGAAACTAAATCTTCACAGTACCTTTTAATACATGTCATTTTGCAAAGAACATGTCACCACTTTTCTCAGGCACTCTGTAGTGCGTGGAAGCCAAAAGGTGGAAGCAATGTGCATTTTCAAGCAAGCTGAAGACCACATTAACTTAAGTGGATGTATGTCTTTTTCACACAGGTGCAGAGTTCATCTCTATCCCATTTCTGGTTCCTACCTTGTAAAATTAAGTTTCACATCTTCTCATTTAAGATACATGGGGTTTCGCAATTATCTCCACCTAGAGGAATTCTCTTGGATCCTTATATCCAACATACTTACCCAGAAGTTCTGTCTGGTTTTACCGTGTCATCTGCAACCACTATAAAGCACTATAAATAGAAGCCTCCTTCTTCAAAATACATTGCTGCCAAAACACTTCTAAAGTGAAAAAGTTCTTAAAAAGCTTAAATTACTATTCTTGTGAATAAATTCTTATTTATTTATAAATAAATAAGTTATTTATTCTTATGACCTCACTTGGAGTACTGTGTACAGTTCTGGTGTCATCAACATAAAAAGGACATGGAACTGTTGGAACAAGTCCAG
>JARCZZ010045952.1:0-17488 GCA_030323915.1 Brotogeris chrysoptera | reverse complement strand
CTCTTGTATTATTATTGGTGGTAGCAGTAGTGATTTGTGTTATACCTTAGTTACTAAACTGTTCTTATCTCAACCTGAAGGGAGTTGCATTCTTTTGATTCTCCTCCCCATCCCCTTGGGACTGGGGGAAGTAAAAGAGGGGAGTGAGTGAGTGAGAAAAACTGCGTGGCTTGGAGGCTTAAACCACAACAAAGACTCATAGTCTTATGTTTGGGTCCACTGACAATCCTTATTTACTGTCTTATCCTTTGCTGGCAAACTTGATCCTACATAATTAATTTCTCTCCTATGATTTTATTGGTTAACTCTTTAAGGTTCCCTGTCTTACAAAGCTTCCAAACAAGCTGTCATGCATTTTCTCTGGCCCAATTAATGAAAATACCTAAAGACAACATTCTCTCATGATATATAGAGGATCTGGAAGATTCACTTACCCTTGTCTGACTATTAGCTGGCAGTGTGACCTTGCATCCAGCAGGGCCAATAGTACCCTGGGGTGTATTGGGAAAAGTGCAGCCAGCAGGTCAAGGGAGGTGATCCTCCCCTTCTACTCGACCCTGGTGAGGCCACATCTGGAGCACTGTATCCAGGTCTGGGGTCCTCAATACAAGAAAGTCAAGGTGCTTCTGGAGAGGTCCAGCAGAAGGCCACAAGGATGATCAGAGGTCTGGAGAATTTCTCTTATGAGGAGAGATTGCAGGAGCAGGGCCTGTTTAGTGTTGAGAAGACTGAGAGGGGATCTCATTAATGCATATAAATATCTCAAAGGCAGGTGCCAGAAGGATGGTGCCAGACTCTTTTCAGAGCTGCCCAGTGATGGGATGAGGAGTAATGGCGATTACTAGAATACACGAAGTTTCACCTCAACATGAGAAAGAATTTCTTTACATTGAAGGTGTCAGAGCACTGGAACAGGCTACCCAGGGAGGTTGTGGAATCTTGCTCTCTGGAGACGTTCAAAACATGCCTGGACACATTCCTGTGTAACCTAATTTAGGTGCCCCTGCCTTGGCACATAGTTTGGACTAGATGATCTCCAGAGGTCCCTTCCAATCCTAAGGATTCTGTGATTCTTTTGACTCTGGCCATACTACAGTTATTATGGGGTAATACTTGAAAACTACATTCTCACCCCTTCTATGCTAGGTAGGTGTCTTAAATACAGGGAGCAAATGGGATCAAACTACAATAAAACAGGGAAAGGTTTTACAAAAAAAAGTTATAAATAAGAATATTATTCACTCTTAATAGAGGAGTGGGATACTTTTTTACCTGTCACAAATACACTAAGGACTGCTGTTAAAGTCCTGCATATCCTATGTCATACTTCACTTTATATTGCAAATTTTAGCATCTTTTCCTATCCCATTTTTATTTCTTGCTAGTTTAAGTACAGCATAAATACAGTATTTGGGTTTTCAATATGGTACCTTAATAAATTCAGGATAAAAGCATTTGCTCAAAAAAACTCATGAAAATGTATAGTTGCTTTCTTTTCCTTGGCAATTAACAATAAGAAGGATTGTTTTATAAGAAGTTAATTTCTTTTAAGGAGATACCAGAAGGGAGAGCTGGGAAGTATTTTCCTTTCATGACCTATTTCATAGAGAATTTTTCCACCAAATACTCCAAATATTAAGCCTGAATGCATGTATTTTGTAAAAAGCAGCAATTACATGATGGCAGGTGGTGAGTTTGCGCATTCCTTTATCTACATATTATTATGCTTGGCTGAATTCTTTCACGAGTGATGGGCTTTATGTAGCAGAGACTATAACCATGGGTCTTACGTCTGCTCCTTGGAGCAATTCCAGTTTGGGTAGTATCAAGTACATCTATCTACCTTGTCAGGTGCTACAGTTATTACCAGAATGACATTAGCTAAGCCTTCATCAGTGAAGACCTTCATTTCAGTACACTAAGTTTTATTTTCAGTACATTTTTTCCTGATGACGTGTTAGCATAGTTCATTTTGCAATTTTGCTCTACAGAATTTTGTTTGTATAAAGATAGATTTAACTCATGTATGTGGATAATCAGAAACCTAGAGTTTCATATTGTATTCCTCACTTGACTGTTCACTTTGAAGTATTTTTTTCTCTGAAATGCTTTAAAATAGATGTGAACTATGTATGAAAAGTGTTGGACCTTCATGTAAATAAGCAATCGGTTGGATTTGACTAAAACGTACTTCATGTCTGTTGAAAAGTGAGAGATTTTATGCTGATATATGCATTGAAGTTGTGTAGGGAAATTCTTATAAATAAGACTTTCTGTTCCTGCTATTTAATTAAATTATGTAGCAGACTGAAGGCCTGGTAGGGTAAAGTGAATATATTTTTCCACAACCACTGATTTCAGAGCTCTGAACAAAGGTGCAAGTTCAGCTCAGATAATTTATGAAGCTAAATGCTCTATACTAAGTCTTGCCAAGCAGTGGCAGGGGGGAAATTGACCTTTTTTGCAGCTGTAGTTATAGATGCAGATTACTACTAACAACCAAATTAGAAAAAGAAAAGAGGAGAGGGAGAAAGAGAGTGAAGAACAGAGAGGGAAAAGAAGGGAAAAGCATGTGACTATGTTCAGTAACCAGCAGTGTGGAAAACAGAGCTCATCTTTCATTCTAAAGATAGTATTCCCGTAAGGCAGAAAAGACACTGTAAAACACCACAGCAATTAAAGAGGATCTGTCTTTCTTTTTCTCTCTTTCAGTGAAGAAGTCTTACTGGTACTTTTCCTTTTTTATAGTTATAATCCTACTGCAACATCATCAGAACATAAATTTGACTTTATACAGAAAGAAACCTCAAGAATTATTTTAAACATTTCTACCTTCAGGTGTGTCCAAGTTGCTATCATCTCTTTATTGATGTGAACAATAATACTTTGCAGTTCATAAGTTAGAGATGAGAAAAATCTTTCTTCAGAGCTTTTCCTTCTTATTTACTATCAACAGCAAAATACAAAAAACAGATGAAGCACAAGAATTTCCACTCTGTCTGAAGGACCAAACTGCAGAAGAAAACTACAAAAGGTGCCTGATTTTCGATTCAGTGTGTTAATTTTATATGTTACAAAGCTTTTAATTTATAATCAGCTCTTCCTTATGTATTCTGCTGATGCTATAAGTATCATTAAAGTTTTATATATATAGAACACCTTGTTTTCTTTAGGATTGGTATGAGTTTGAAAACTGATTTGATTTTAAATGGTGTGGTTCTCAGTGGTAATAGGCTCAGAAAACAATCTTTTATGTGGCTGTTTTGCAGTAATAATGACTATATTAGAATTTTTTATTTGAAAAGATAATGTACTAACAAAAATGCAGAATTATTCTGCTGTCTCACCAAAGACTTGTTTAAGGGTGATTAGATAACTTGCATTTCAGTGAATTCCAATTAGAGATGCATGAAGGAGTTTAGCAGAAAAACAAGATTCTGGTAAATGAAAGTATCCTGGCTGTCTAGAACAGTGTCTCTGAGCTATCTGTTTGTCCGCTTCTGAGAACAGTAGAGGCTAGATAGAAATATAAAATGCTTTTTCTAAAACTGCTGCTATTTTTGAAGGACTTTTCAAAGTAAATTTTAATATCTTTGTTTAATTAAGAAGCTGTTATTTCCTATTTATGAGATAGCAAGTGACCTAGACTTAGAATGGTAAGAAAGGGCAAAATATATGAGTAAGCCATGCCTGCACTGTAAAGCTTTCTAGACATCTGTGTGACTGTGAGGAGTGTGGGAAAGAAAACACTGTTCTAAGTGTAGGAAGAAGCTGTAATTATCTATGTGAGATAATTATTTTGTATAGAGTAAATTTATACTGAAAGAAAGGAATTAACTGTCATGTGGAGACAGATTAGTTTTTTAATTTTCATTTCTATTTCTGACACTAAACTGTGTATCTGTTGAGGGACTTCATGCAGTTACTGACAATGTCTTTAGAGTGTTGGTCTATAAAAGTGAAAGAGATTGATTTCTTGTAAGACTGAAAAAAACTGCAGGAAAAAATATGCTCTTGGAAGGTCTTCCTAGAAGTTGCAAGCCTGAACAAGCTTTCAGGAATATAAATTAGTGATGGAGAGACACTCATCCAGCAGTAACATGTTAGCAAAATTGATATTTATATGGTGACAAAATGTATAACATTAATTAATAAAAAGGTGACTGATATGAGAGAAGTTTCCAGGTTCCCAAAGATAAATGCAGTTGCACAGAGCTTTGTGAGAAAATGACAACTACTTTAATAACAGAATACTTGAGGACACTGACTGGCTTAGTGCTTGCTTACCTTCAGTGCTGAAGCATGAACTGCTTTCTAAGTTTTATAGTTTCAGCTTTATCTTCTGTATTTTATATTCTCTAAAACAAAATCATGTGCAGATACTAGGTAGTTGTTTTAGTTACTTTTTAATTTAAAACCAGAGTCATTTCATAGCTTATTTATTGTATCACATAAAAGAAATGACATTTTGACTGCTTTACAAAGTAATCACTTGTTACAAGAATTACATGTATTCAAGTGGCTGTTTCAGTAAATATGAAGATTCTCCCATACAGTGCGGCTGTGGTACAGAAGGGCACAGTTAACGACTATCCATCATTTCCTCTATCCCTGTAAACTGCAAGCACTTAGAAGTAAACTCTCACATACAAGTGTCACTGGGACTTCTTCCAAGAAGACATACAGACACTGTAGCTGATACTCACAAACTGCAAGAAGAGATAAACAATCTATAGTAATTACAGAAGTTATTATAAACTTTCAGGTGTTATAAATCTACAGATTCAGCTTTTTCAGTTCTTTTTAATTGCTGTTTTCTAGCCCTCAAATGCTTATCGTTATTTAATTGTATGGCAATATTCCATCAAATCTTTCTCTCCAATCTAAAGCTAAATCAGCACACTGAGAAGTATTATGTAGCTTTCTTATCTTTTCCTGTTAACTGTAGATGTTGTTCTGAAGTTATTTAAAAAGTGAAGAACTGAGTATGATGAAAAGTGGATGACATCTGGATGAAGATTACAATTTTCTTCTGTAAAATAAACCTAGATTATGAAAAATAACTTAGCATGATCTTTCAATAAAAAATCTACAACAGTATAGCAACATATAACTTACTGTATATATGTGTATGATTCTGTGTGTTTCAACAGATGCCCTGCTGCTGAACTTCAGATCATGAGGCACTGATCAGCATAAAAAGACCTACAAAGAGATCAATCTAATTGTAGTAAGCATTTGTATATTAGCAAATTTACAGTCAAGTTTTGTCTGGTTGATTGGTTTTGGTTTTGTTTGCTTTAAATCATTGAACATTTTTCAAAGAGGATAAAACTTGATATTTTTTTTTTTACCTTGAAAGCCCAGCTTTACTGTAGGTGTTTGCTTATTCTTATATATTAACCCTCAGCTTCTGAATGGTCTTTTGTTCAGATCAGATCATAAATTTAGGAGCTACTTACCACTTGCACCTTACGTTGTTTTAAATGGTTATGCTCAGAACAGAAGGTGTCTTAAACATTAGTGATCTTTTCTTTTTTCTATCTTGTGAAAAAAATGCTATACACAGTTGTCTGCTATGGAGTTTTGCCAGCTATACCATTAGCTGCATGGCCTCATAGATAAAATGAAGCAGTTATTGCCATCACAGGATTTAATCTGTCTAACTGTTCCAGAGTTTGAGCATTCCAGGTTGGGAGAAATGAAATACAATAGAGAAACCACATATAGTTTATTAATATAGACAAACATAGAGATAACAAAAGATACAGTAAAGGATATTTTTGATGCGTGATTATCTTACCAACCCCAAAGACCATATGATGAACAGGAAACCAGCTCCGAGAAATATCATTGCAGTGTGAGGTGGCAGGCTCAACCTTAGCGGGCATCTCCGCAGAGGCAGTGTTGACCTGGGTGATACGATGTTCTGCCTCCCCACATTGCATGAGGCTTGGGTTTTATACTAGCGAAAATGCACACTCATTCTGACACAGGGGGCCAGCCTACATCAGAAGTGGCCAGCTATACAGAAAGGGTCTCTGGGGTCAGGAACTTTTTGGGGGGTTTCCAAAGTGGGACTTTCTGTGCAGGAGCCACCGCAGACCATTACCTAGTGTCAGGCTCACCTAACACACTGACAAAGGTAGATACTTAAAGGCAGGCTGCACCTCTCAACCAGAGTAAGGTTCCTGCATTTGATAATGACTCATTTGCCCCTAAAAAAAGGTCTAATTATTATATAAAACTGGGAGACAGTTGTCATGGTTTAAGCCCAGCCGTAAATCAGCCACACAGTTTGTTAGTTCCCCTCCTCTTTTCCTCCACCCACTCCTGGAGGGATGGGGAGGAGAATCAAAAGAATGTAACTCCCACAGGTTGAGAAAAGAATAGTCCAGTAACCAAGGTATAACACAAACCATTACTGCTCCCACCAATAATAATAATGACAAGAGAAACAAGGGAAGAGGATACAATCTCTCACCATCTGCCAACCGATACCTAGCCCAACTGAGCTGTGAACTCCCCTTCCGGGTCCCTGCCCCCAGTTTTTACATCCTGGCATGATACACTGTGGTATCGAACACCTCTTTGGTCAGTTTGGGTCAGGTGTCCTGTCTCTGCTTCCTCCCGGCTTCCCATCCTCCCTGGCAGAGCATGAGACTCAGAAAGTCCTTGGTCAGACTAAATATTATTGCAACAACTAAAAAACATCGGTGTTATCAGCACTGTTCCTAGGCTGAAAATCAAAACCACAGCGCTGCACCAGCTACTAAGAAGGAGAAAAACAACTGCTACTGCTTAGCCCAGGACAACAGTATAGATGTCTAAGCCTTGACCAGAACAGTTCTAGCTACTGAACATTTCACATGGATGCCTACTGCTTCCTTTTAAGGAATTAAATAAGGATTTAAATTTCAGCTCTGACTACTGAAAAATCATATATTGCCTGAGAGAGGCCTTCTAAACCATTGGGAGAAATTATAGATTCCATAACACAGGATTAATAACAACCAACATAACAAACAATCTCTTTCAAGAGCTACTTAACAAGAAATACTACAGAGAGGACCAGTCCTTTTCTTAAACTAAACCATTTTCTTTCAGATGGAATTAATTACTCCAGTAACCATCACCACCCAAAAGTTAATCTGTCTCTGCAACTATCAAGCATCAGAGAGATATGTGAAGTGTGGGCTTTCTTCTTATTTCACAGTTCAGGGGATGTTGCATTTACCCAAAATGCAATTGTCTACTGCCTTTTTTAAAACTTTTAAATTTTAACCTTCATCTTTATTCACCAGGATGAAAGATCCTGCTAGGTCTTTCAGCATCAGGTCAGGACCTTCAAGTTCTAAGTCCATAGCATCCCTGACCATTCATATATTCCAGCTAAAGCTATTTTATTTCTGTATTTAGTTACACATTTGCTTTTAAAAGGAAAAGCAAGCACAAGACGGCATATGGCACAAGAGAAACAAAATAACGTGTTATTATTCTCTTTCAATTTTGTTTTCCTGTACAGTTTCTATTTAATATAAAAACCGAAACATTAATTGGCTCAGATACTAGAACAGCCTGGGTGAGCATCCTAGTCAATAGGACGGAGAGCCATGATAGCTTACATGCTCTTTTTGCTTCTGTTAGTCTTTATTTATGCAATGTGAGAAGAATTTGAAATTTTTACTGCTAGACCCTGCTCCTGGCAATATCCTCCTATAGAGCACATCATTCTGAGCTGTTAAGGGAGTTACCAGGGAAGAGTGGGAAGCCTATATAATTTTAGGCAAAGAAAATAATTGAGCCCACGTTCACTACCTCTAAAAATCCTTGCAGTCTGTTTTAACAGAATACCTGATATTTTACATCTCTTCAGAACACACCAGACTGCCTCAAGCAACTCTGGTTGATGAGCAACTGTTTTATTCATTTCAACTGTGTTTATAGAATGGCCAGGTGGAAAACCGTAAACCTCCCTGGCTATCTGCCAATGCTCAGAATAACAATGTCTCAGGAGTTTGGGAATCTCTGGGTATTTATTATGTGTCCTTAAAGAGATAAAATAGCACCTTGAGAGGATGGATCCACTTTATGCAGTGCAAAAGTGCTCTTAATATTTACAGAACGGCTACTCAGCATTTGTATAATAGGAAAGACACAGGACATAGAGGTTTTTAGCAGCTGGTTAGTTGAGCGCTTTTCATTCCTGATCCTCTGAAGTGCAGACACGGGTGCCATGCATGAAGAGGTGGACCTGGTGCTGAAGCAGAACTGTAACAGCCCCAGGAACTTCATTACAAAACCTTAGATTGTGTACTTTTGACGTGCTTTGCGAATAAGGGCACTTAATGCTGTCAAGAACATTAGGCACACAAAATTAGCTGGATAGGGTATTTTGCCTTTTATTCTGGGACACTAAATTACATTTTAATGCAACAGTGGGTGTAAGTCAGTACAAAATTAGTGTAATAGCTAGTTACATGCAGTGAATGACTGTGCACTGATCAAATTTCAATGTCGATAATTCAAACTCATATATCTGGATTAGAACTTTCTTTAGAAATATTTTGTGTTGTAAAATTACCAGACTTCTTGTTAGACTGGATACAAATCATATAATCTGTCAGAGGTAAACACAAAAATGTGTATAGAAGTGAAGTAGAGTCAGGTGAAGTGTTATTTTGTCTTGGGTTTGGGGGTTTTTTTTTTGGGGTTTTTTTTTGGTTGGTTTTGGTTGTTGTTAATGTGTTTTTTCCTTTTTTTTTTTCTTCTTTTTTTTCTTGGCTTGCTGTGTTTTATTTAACCCAGTGAAGCCAGGATTTACTGCAAATACTTTGGACAATTCTTCCAGAATTCTTTGCAGGTGGTGCAGAAATCTTGAAACAGTAACAGTGATTTGTACAAGTATTTTGTGTCTATAATTCTCCAGCTATAAGTGATAGTGAGTTTTTGGGAGGGGTGGCAGGGCAGAAATAATAATAGCCCCATTGATGCAGTTGGAAACCCCAATATCTCTTATTTTCTTACTGGGTTTATGGAACACGATGCTGAGCTTAATGCAAAATCAAAGAAACTATGCTCTGTTCCCAGTTAGTTCTAACTAATGAAAACATTTCAGCATGATCCAGAATTTGCTGAGGGATTTCTGTATTCAACTTACTGGCTTACTTCTTTCAAGTAGCTATTTTGTTCCCTGGTATGGTATTGCAAAGCATATATAATTGAATGATTCGTTCTTGGTAGGTGTCTGGTATCAAACAAGATGATTGGAGCTTTATAAATGCAAGTTACATTAATTACTGCACTTTGACACAGAGCCATCAGCTAAACTCAATAAATTTTTGTGGTTTCCTTTTGGTGTACACTGTGAACAAATTTGGTTCTTGTATTTTCCACTCCCAAAGTAAATCCTTTCGACCATTTTTTTTTGTTATTGATGATATTATTCTGGTTTTATGTGTCTTAAGTAATCTTAATATGCTCAATTTTTCAAAAGGCCAGTAAGCTGCTGAATGCAATGATTAGATCCAGTAGATATACTTGTATAACATTTGATTTTTTTTTTTTTAAGAAGTACAGATAGATAGTAACTAGTTCTAACTAACATGTAAAGATTAAAAGCACTAGTTTGATTAGCTTGTCAATTACTATCCATAAATGATTAAACCCAGAAGGAATTATAGTGTTGAAAAAGAGTTGGGGGAGCAATTGAAAATGTAGTAATCATATATTCAAAACATTTCAATATTGTTGGTAAAGCAATGCAATTATTCAGTGACATAATTAGTTAAATTCTGGAAAGAATCCTATGTTCAACCACTACAAATTACATTGTTCCCAAATACTAAATGATGGAGCACAATTGAGAACTTCTGCTTAACAATACTTCAAGGAGTTTTCGGAGGAAATTAGCAGATTAGGAATAATGACCCTAACCACAATCTGTGAATGACCATGCAAGGTCCATAGCATATTATTGAAGGGGAAATATTGGATGTACCTGTATTTTGTAAGGTGATCTGAATTTTACTGTGTAATCCTCATTCTTCCCAAGACTGTGACTGAACTATTTTTTTTTTGAGGTTGACTAAATGAAAATAGGCACTTTTAGGGCTTTGACATGAAAGTAAGTTAGTTGAGATTCATGAAAATACTATGTTTGAAGAAATAAAAATTATAGTAAGAGCATCACAGATACCTTTTTGTGTTTATTACACTTAAATTATATGACCTACACTAAGTCATACACATTTCCACCATACACTGTATAATGAGGCCAGAACCTAGACTTGAATATTAATGCAAATTATATTAGTTTGAAATATATCTCACTGTACCAAGGAGGTTTTGAAAGTTATTTCCATTATAATTTGAATGTATTCCCAGTAATTCCAAATATGTTAACAGACCAAACGCAATTTCTTCCCTGATTGTAGTCTTTTATGTTTCCTTCAGCCAAAAATTTCTCAGAACTGTGAGCCAGAGAGACTAAATTACTTAACTGATTCTTCTTGTAAATTTTACCTTTTAAATTACTCATAAACAACTTCCAATTATTCTTAATCTACTGGTTATGCAACACAATCAAAGTACATAGGTATATATGTGTAGCAGTGGCACAGTTTATGTTACTCTTCTCACTGTATGAGCACTCATATCAGTTTGCATTTACTAAGTTAGAAGTTGATTTAAGAGAAAAAGAACAGGCTGGAAACTTTTTTCTCTCTCAGTTCTCAGGAATGTTGTTCCTATAAATATGGGAATAAATGTTAGAACTGCGTATTTTGGGGTCAATTCTGTGTTAAAATCCAGGGCAATAAAACAAAAACAAAAACCAAAAACACAACAGCAAATAACGATCAACCAAAAATCCTGGAATAATCAAAGTCAAAAAAAAAAAAAAATCCTTAAAGAAACAGCATGAGGTAGTAATGAAATTTTCCTTTGCAGAGGATTTCATATGGAAAAAACTTTGACTTAAATATCTTAACGGATCCTGTATTTAAAGCATTGTTACAAAGATGGAGACTCTCTTTATACAAGGAGTCACATGTTAAAAAAAAAAAAGAGAAGTAATAGGCATAAGTTACTCCTGGGAACATTCATGTAAGACAGCAGAAGACAAATTTTTATAATGAGAACAATAAGTCACTAGAATAATCTCTCCAGGTAGGTGTTGTATTCCCCAATGCTGTACACTTTTAAGATTTGGCTGGACATGGTGCTGGGCCATCTTGTCTAGACAGTGTTTTTGCCAAGAAAGGTTGGACTAGATAATCCTTGAGGTCCTTTTCAACCTGGTGTTCTATGATTCTATGATTTAAATCGATAATTATGAGGCAATTAAATAACCTATTCTTCATTATTGTTTATAGCTGAGAACTATTCACACTATAGCTAAAACGTAAGTATTTATGCATGAGAACTTATTTCAAAAGGTCATGCAGAGACAAGTAGGAATAAGTTTATCTGAACTGGACTTGTTATATGAAGGGAAAATAGAAGTTATTTTTGGTATCTCTCTTAGAAATTGGACTCTATGTTTTCTTTTTTCTTTGGATAGAACAAATTATTAGACAGACAGCTTTATTATTTGTCTTTTTTTTTTGGAGTGCAACATATAGCTTTCTTTGTTGAAGTCCAGTGATCCTACAGCCTTTTTTCTTGAGGTCTGCCTTGCAATTTGTAAGTATCTTGTCTTATACTTTGGTTAGTCATAAAAGTGCCTTTGTAAGCTGATATGTTGTCACTGAAGTTTTGAACATAATATTGTGAATAAATCATTGTATATGAAAAAACCTTTTAGAACATGGTTACTAAATTTAGAAATTTGTGTGGTGTGTTTTATCTAAATTTTTGTATATGTGTAATCAGAATGCTTTATCATGAGCTCTATAGATTTGAGGTGATCCATGGGTATGATGGTATACCACTTTTAAGTTACTACTGACACTTTACATTTGTATTTTATCTCATTTTATATATTATCACTTATTAAGTGACAAATTCACTTGGTAATACTAAATGTATCAAAAGTTTCTGAAAAATAATAAATGAATCAGAAAAAAAAGCCACAGAAATATCTCTAATTCAGCTTTTTCAACAAAACTCTTTTTTTTCTGTTCTTGTTAACAATATAATTAAAATAATGAGTAACTAGTGCACATATTTAATTAGCCTGATCTGGCTTTTTTTGGGTACAATCCATCTTTACCATACTTTTTGTTTTTCAATCCTTCTGGCTAATTTTTAAAGTGGTACAAATTAGAAGTTCTTGTCAGTCTAGTAAAAATGCAACCAACATAATATTTTATGCGGAATTAATATTTTTAATGCATTATACAATGTAATTTTTTCTATTTAAAGTTCTCAAAAAGAATATGTAAGTTGCAAATATACTCTTAATTTCCATTCATACACTATGGATAGTAGAGATACGTGGACGTTGGTGCACTGATAAGAAGTGTGAAGCAATTTGGTTTTGGCAATTTGGGTGAAAGTTATGTTCTCCCATGATATTAATTCCTGAATCTTTCCCTGAAATGAAGCGTCTCATCTTTCTTTTCAAATCAGAGCGGAGGTTAACTCTTTTAGGGAAAAGATTTTCTACTTCTGTATTTAGAGTTCAAGAGCAGGATGTGAGCACTTAGAAGGAGCAATCTTGGAATTTTTTAATGCCTTTTATTTTCTTCCAGTAGTGAATGCCTGTTAGGTCAGAGCAAAGCTAAGTGTTGGACCTAGTGACAGGGACATGTACACAGGGAGGGATCATTCTGAATTTCAGTTTCTATGAGGGTGCAGTAATAAGCTTAAATCCTACAGCAGTTATTGGAACAGAAAATTAAGTTCAGGACTCTGTGTCTTATATGGATGTTCAAACAAGTAGCTGAAAAGCAATTCTTATTCTTGAACTTTGGCTCAGTAAATGTATAATTATTTTCCACCTAATAAAATGGTTTCAGCAAGTCTGGGTGAGAGTACCCTGCACATAGATAGCTCAGTTACTGTTCTGAAAAGCTTGAAATATGGGATAAATTCATCTCAGGTCAAATAGGGGAACTGAACATGATAGTCACATATACTGAGCCACTGGGTAACTGTTGCTGCTCAACGATATAGGAAGAGAGTTTTTCTCTGTGACATTTAAGAATAGTGCTAAAGAGTCACAGGCTTCAGCAGGATGGTTGGACCTTCTCACAGTAAGGGCTAAATGCTTACATGGGTTTTCATAGGCAGAAATTTAAGCTTCAGGGAAACTTTAATGCCAAGAATTTGATTGAACGTTAAAGGCGAGGTTTAAGATAAGCATGAAGAGAGTCTTTCATTAAAAAAGTGCAGACACGACAAAGATAACATCTTTTAATGACCTCAGTGCTTGCTAATACCTGAACAAATTTGTTTTTGTTGTTGTTGTTCCTTACAAAGGAGAATCTCCATCATCTTCTTCGGCTGGATGCCTCCATTGACGCTTCTAAACATACTGAGATGATTTACAGCTGTGTTTTAAATAGCTGGTTTACCAGCAGGGGAGGATAGATACAAGATGGGCTGTAAGGATTGCAAACAGTCGAACAGATTTATCCTGGGATGATCTGTCTTTTATGCTATTTCTACTTTTCCTTTGTTTATTCCTCTTTTTGTTTATTTTTTTTAAGGTGGTATTTCCAAGAGTGGTAGGATTTAAAGAAGAAATCATAAAAAAAAAAGATACAATAGTACTATAAGAGGGTTGCTACCAAGCCATCATTTATGTGCAAAATGAACACTGCTCTATTAAGGATTCAAAATGCATGTTTAACCCCTATACACAAGCACACCAGCATTTCATTATCTTACCCTTGTAAAGCAGCTCATTAAAGTTCTATGGTGAGCAAAGGGCCAGTTTGCTGAAAATAACTTGGGACATAAAAGTGAGAGTAGGAGGTGAAAGTTTCAAGGTGACTGTGACATTTAAAAATCTAGGTCCGCAGAGCTATCATTTCTGGCTAAATGCCTTATTTAAGTCTGATTGTCTCTTTATGTTCGGGTCATATTTATCCTACAAGCAGAGTTGCTAAAGCAGTAGATAAACTTTATTCTTTCATCCTCATCCAGTTGACCCTGCTAGGCAACCTTATATTTAGGCCGTTCTTTTGATGTAAACTGCCTTCATTTTGGTGTTAAATAAATCTAAATTATTCATATAAAAAGTTGTTGTAGTATAAATATGAAATAAAAAGTGCTGAAAAATCCTAGCATTGAAATGTAGACCATCCTGCCTCACAGATTTCCATTTTTAGTTCAGTGTGATTATATAATTTTGCTTTATTCTCCAAAGCTTAGTTTGCTCTGTAAAGATCATGTGGACACTGTCTCCTGTTTCTACAGCACTATGTATTTGCATATAACAATCTACAAGTCTCAAAAATGCAAAAAAATAAACTCATGCAGAGTATCACCATAAAATTAAAGAGTATGTAGTTGATTCCAAAACATGCAATTTTAATAAACCTCAAGAATGGTTGGAAGTACACTGTCCTACAACAAAAGTTTGTGAAATGCCAAAGAAAAAAACAATTGTGTTGACTTGTTTACAGTTCTGGTACGCTCAACATAAAAAGGACATGGAAGCGTTGGAACAAGTCCAGAGGAGGGCCACCAGGATGGTCAGGGGACTGAAGCACCTGCCGTATAAAGATTGGCTGAGAAAGTTGGGGCTGTTCAGCCTGGAGAAGAGAAGGCTGTGTGGAGACCTCATAGCAGCCTTCCAGTATCTGAAGGGGGCCGACAGGGATGCTGCAGATGGACTATTCATTAGGAACTGTAAGTGATAGGACAAGGGGTAATGGGCTCAAGTTTAAACAGGGAAAGTTTAGATTGGTTATGAGAAAGTAATTCTTTACTGTTTGGGTGCTGAGGCACTGGAATCGGCTGCCCAGGGAAGTTATGAATGCTCCATTGCTGGCAGTGTTCAAGGCTGGGTTGGACAGAGCCTTGGATGGCATGGTGTAGTGTGAGGTGTCCCTGCCCATGTTAGGGGGGTTGGAGCTAGATGATCTTAAGGTCCCTTCCAACCCTAACTATTCTATGATTCTATGATTCTATGACTTTCACTAGTGTATAATTATTTAAAATATTGCCAGAAAATTGTACTTAGAAACCACTAATATCAGTAGGAAGCTGGTATTAAATACTTCAATTTAATATTTCAATAAGTAATTGGCAAAATAAGGTTTTTCATTTTTATGGTTTCTTGCACCTGTTGTTTTCTCTTGCATGCTGGTGATGCTGAGTGGTTACTAAGGAAACAGAGATGCTTGGATTTAATTAGGGCTTGTCATATGAAGCTCTTTAGGTTGAATATTTTCTTTAGTAGGCAAAAAAAAACCCAAACGAAACCTAACCAAAAAAGCCCCACAAACCCACCAAAACTTTCAAAATAGTGTAGCTGTAAAACAATCTGCATATATCTTGTAACTGATAAAAATCTTCTAAACAGTTTTCAGATAGCCTGTAGTACTTCTGCTGCATTCATTTTCCTAAAACAAAGAAACTCGGAAACACATACATACAATAAATAGGAAGAATGAGGGTGAAAATAACAGTGAAAATGGTCTCTACTAATTTATCCCTTATTCTGCAATATCACTTTAGGATGAAATTAAAATGTATGGAAATAGCATTTGAAGTCCATTTAAACTCCTTGTGTGTTATAAATTCTAGCCCAGTAGGAAATAATACCAGCATGTAGCTCACTTTGATATCAGTATTTCACAATTCATTGATAGCTCAGGTTCCAAGATTTCATGTTGAATGAGTTTTCATACTGAATAAACTTTCCAAGGGGTCAACTATCTAGCAGCAAAATTCTTATTTGTCAGAGGTATCCATTTCCTCTTCTCCACAGTAGATGTGTTTGCATGATGAAATAAATGTGGCCTTTATGAGTTCTCAGCCATTGTAGAGCTATTGAAAACAACTTAGGAACTCTAGAGTTGACTGAAGAATCACAGACAAGGATTATTAGGCAAGTCTACAAGAAACTAATATACTGAAAAATGTGAAAGGAACAATATTCTTAAAGGGAGGGTTTTTAAATGAATTAAGTTTTTTCATTTGAGTTCTACATGCAGTATGATGTCTTAGATGTGCATCATCAGACAAGCTGAAAAATAAATAAATTTTTATGTTATTTAACCCTTTAGTCTTTTTTTTTTTTCTTTGACACTATTCTTTTTAGGTGCTGAAATTAACTTTCTAGAAAATATCAAATAGTAATCTGAAAAAAGAAGGAGGCGGGTTTGGTTCCTCCCCTCCACCCCTTCTCTTTTCTTTGTTTTCTTCCCCGATGGTTTCTTCCTAATTTCCTTGCTTTGTCCCACTCGCCTCAGTTGGTTCTGATCCCAGGGTTATACAGACAATATTCTCTCCAGTTCTCTGGAATTATTTTTTTTTTTTGGCTAATCTCATGTTTCTTTTATCAGATGTTAACTTTTCTATGTCCCTTGACTCTCCCTTTTTCTACCAGCTTTTGCATTTATTCCTCTCCCTGCAAAACTGACTTTGAACTCAACTCTGTTTTCACCCAGATGTCTTAATTTTGTAGTAGGTGATAATGAAGGACTGATTATGAGAATTAATATCTTAGGAAATCCCAGGAATTCAGAAACATAATAAGTAGTTTTATTCAAGGAACAGTTAAGGAATCTGAAATAGTGCTATGCCCAGCATTACCATGCTCCTATGCTTAGTGGGGTTTTGTTGTTGTTGCTTTCAGTTTTGTTTCTTTTTTTTAATAAATTTGAGTTTTGCCAAATAAACAAACCAGAATGCAAATGGAAGAGATCTGCTGATTGGAAAGAGAATACAATAATACTAGTACTATTAATACAGTTGCCATCTTGTTTTACTTGTTAGTGAGTTGATGCTGATCCTGTGCTAATATTGAGGAATAAATTGTTCACAGTTGTCACCATTAGTATTACTTTGTGCAACAAATTAAGAGTTTCTTACTATATCCTGTCCAAAGTCCATCAATAACATTCCTAATTAACATTTCAATAGTGTCTTAACTTTATAAAACATGCAACAAGGATGTGTCATTGGTTAGACGTATTGACATCTCTCATAGTATGGTAGTCCTGGAAATTGCTGTAACTTTGAATAGCAATAGAGAGGACAAGAATTCCAGGCTGAAAGTATTAGCCAAATAGCTGTGTTCTCTCTGTGCATAGCTCAAATAACGGTCACCAACAGCTTACTAGGTTGCAGAAGGAACAGGGTAGTGTCTCAGACTTGTGTCACTCAATAAACATGTGGTTTGGTGTGATCACAGGTCTGACAGAGTCATCCATAGATAAATCCAGTATATTTTTGATCGAGGTTGCTGGCCAAAGATGATTTTTCCCACGTTGCTCTCCAGATGTTAAATTGCAACTTGTCATTTTGACTGATTAATGAAAGTAACTGACTGAGGTGCTGACCACATTACTCTTTAGTGTCCCCTTAA